>QUSF01000039.1:2912764-2942483 GCA_003676055.1 Chloebia gouldiae
AATAGAATAGAATAGAATAGAATAGAATAGAATAGAATAGAATAGAATAGAATAGAAGACACAATAGTCTAGTCCCACTGCCTGACCTGCCCAGGGCTGACCAGAAGTTAAAGCACATTTTAGAGGGCATTATCCAAAAGCCTCCTTTTAAGGCAGTGACAGGCGTGGGACACTAAACACCTCTCTCTGAAGCCTGTGCCACTGTTTGATCACTCTGTCGTAGTCCTTTGAGAGAGTCAACAGCACCTCCTAATTTAGTATAGTCAACAAATTTCTTAATTGTGCATTCAACTAACGCAAAGAAATAAATTATAAACCTGTTGAACAGAATGGGTCCTAGAATTGAGTTGTGAATAACTACTGGGGACAGAAAGAAAACTTGAAAATCAGTATAATTGGACCACAGAGAGAACAAACTGAAAATATATTAAACAAAAAAGGCTATTTTAAAGGAAGTATAGTCTATTATGCTACCAGAAAAGTATAAAGAGGTGAAAAAAAGAGCAAGGAAACTCAAGAGAACAAGCTTCAGCAGCAACAGGCAAAAAAACCTACTCTTTGTGGCAGCTTGTTTCAGTTTCCACTCACTCCATTGACCCTCACCATAGGAGGGAAAAACGTGAAGGAGTCCATGGACAAAGGGGAATATGCCATATGTAGTACAAGAGGAGCTTAAAAAAGCATTTGATACAGGGCCTGAGGAAATCTGGCTTCAAAGAAAAACTTGAAGTCATCTGGATGTGAACCAGTCTTCTATGAACTGGAAATTGCCTGAAGGGCAAGGCAGAAGAGTAAAAGAAAAATATAAGTGTCTGCGTTGCTTGGTCTATGAAAGCAGTACATTATCTGAAGTCTCTTATGCTATTAAACTGGGATTGACAGCTACAGAAAGAGAAATAATATCAATAAAAGGAGAAGTAGAGGTCAAAAATGTCTAACATTGAAGACCACACAGAAAGGTATTCCAAAGTGTATCTACTCTAACAGCAGCAATTAACAGTGATCATTGCACATAAATTAATGGAGATGTGTTTACAGAAGTGTCAAAAAATTAATTTAACATCATGTCATAAACAAGTGAGGTTTTCTTATTCTACATGTAAACGACCAAGGCAAAAAACTGGTTACCAGTTTCCTCATCCAAATTTAACATGCATTACATACATTCACTAAAAAAAGAGAAGATATGAAAAAAGCACATGCAAAACAATTAATCTCCTCTGTATTCAAGAGTAGAGTATTGGGGCACATGGGTAATAAATAGCAAGCAACAGAGGAAGTGGCAGAGAATCACCACCTCACATGGTACATTCTGTTCAATTTAAGTATAGTTTGACCAAAAAAGAAAAAATTGCAAAGAGAATGTATGTTCTGTCTCCCCAAAACCAGTACATGAGTAAAGTATGCTCAATCTGTCCTGTGAGGTGTAGTCCCTATTAAATTGAATACTTGCAGGTCTTTGCAATAAACTGTAAGGGCTCAATGTCAGTCCTGGCATCTGCATGATGAAGTTGCTTTATTTTATTACCTTACATTTGGGCCTAGCTAATTCACATAATTGTCCCAGATAAAAGCTGTGATTTTACATTGATTTAACTAAAACAATGTAAAATTGGCAACATTAGGTTTTAATGTTTTGTGTAGGATTTACTTCTTAGAAAAGTTAACAGGCAAAAGTGAAACAAATGCAGACAATCTAAGCTGATTTAAACTGTAAGAAAACCCATTTGTTTCTTGCACTGCTTCAGCTACCTGCGCTAGTTTTATTCAATCTTTATCAACTGGACAATTTCAGTGTGAATTTTACAGCTGTTTTCAAGTTAACAAAATTGTGTCTATATTGGAAGAAATAATTTTAGTAGTTAAAATTCTTCTCCACTCAGGTCAATGTTTGTCAAATGCTACTCAAAATATATATTTTTAATGATGATTTCTCTAGTCTGTCTTGATCACATCAGATGATACCATTCTCATTCTCTTTATTTAATATACTGAATACATAATTTAAGACCAGAATTCTATACATGTTGATATAAAATTTATATTAGAAACTCCTTTGTGGTTTGGAAGAGTGTGATTTGTTTCCACATATTAATCTAACTAATAATCTTCTTTAATAATTTTTTGTTTATTTGGGAAAAATTCTTTAACTCTGGTTAGCTGTTCTCCAAGTGCACCCCATACTGAAATGAAAAGTGGAATTTCATCATGTATCTAAGATGATAATATGATCTTTACCCAGAGAGTGAAATTAGTGGAAAACTTGCTCTCCTGAGATGTAGTCTCAGATGACTAGGCATCCACAGAAGACAACATGAGAACTAAGACCAGTGAAGCAAACCAAACAAAGAGCACCAACTACAGGAATTTGAGAATGTTTAGCCAGTGTTTTAATATTTTCTTGTATTTTTACATGTTAATAATTCAATTTGGTTAAATTCTGGGCTCAAAAGTTTTTCAGTGTTTTACTAAGGTCATGCCAGATGATTCTTGAGTCCTAGAATCCTTGAGTAGGTGACTTTAGTCCTAGAGTTTTGTGTGGGTGATGTTGTTTAGACCTTCATTTACTTGCCTTAAGCTCATATTTCAAAGTCACCAGAAATTAATTTGGTGACACTAAAATTGAATTAATATCTGACTGTGTTCTTACATCTAAGCATTCTTGCTCTAAAATGTGTGTCTTCTTTTTAATATGCTGTTGTGGACTGGCTCTGCTGAAGATATGCACCATAGAGTCACTCACTCCCCTTCTCCAACAGAATGGAAGAAGAAGAAATGGGAATAAAACAAGAAAAAATGGGGGTCAAAATAAAACAAAAAATCAACCAAACAACACTTTAATGGGTGAATGGTAAGTGGAAGAAGGATAAAAACAAGTGATACAAAAGCAAACACTCATAATCTCAATGTTCAATGAGTTTCCAAATAAAAAGCAGGTAAGCATTCCTGTTTTTCCTTTCAACGTTGCTTATGGTATTATATATTATGAAATACCTCTTTGGTTATTTTGGGTAATCTGCCCAGTTGTGTTGCCTCCCTACACACCCTCTCCCCTCCCAGTCTCTTCACTGTAGGGGCAGAATGAGATAAGGAGGCCAGTGTAAACACTCCTTTGATCAAAAATCTAAAATACATCATCATACAAGCTGCTGTGAAGAAAATTAACTCAATTCTACTCTCAGGTCCAGTACAACTACCTAAATGAACCCTACATTTTAAAATAGGCAGTATTGCTTCATTTGCTCATGGAAATAACATTAAAGCTAAAATAATACAATATTTAAAAAATTATAAAATAATTTTATTAAAAATAAAAAAATTACGCATCTTGTACGATAACTTGTAAATTCTCTCTCCTTTATGAACCATTTACGTAAAGTTACCTTCTTTTTGTTGTAGTAAAGGACTTTTTTGAAGGGTATGATCAGGTCATATTACCAGTTGGTTATAACACAGTCAAGGCAAATATTTTTTCATCTATAACCTAAATATAGAAATGGACAGTCATTTCACTGCTCAGGGGTCTTCATGCAACACCTTCTGGCATTTTCCCTTTCTATAGCAATATACCTCTTGCACATTTTCTTAAGCAGGCATTTCAAAGTAGTGTTCTTTATATTAAACTGAAAATGAATCTTCAGGACACATCCTTTTTAAACATTGCAAGTTAAACTAACAATTAAAATTCAGTATTCTCTTATACACCAGATTTATAACTAAGGGATATTCTACAATCTTTCTTTTGAGTCCATAAGCAGGTTTCACTTTTATGCCTAGGTTAAAAAAAATAGTGCAAACACTGCCTCTAATATTTGACTGGATGAGCTTGCTACTCCCAGACATAAAACTGCAGTGAACACTGAGTGCATTAATGACTAAGCAGCTTTATAACAATTTTTCCTTTCAACAGCCCATCTCCACCAGGTTTTTATTTTAATTGCTTCATTAAAATATTTCAAAGTCCATCTGAGAATCTCATCTGTTCACCCTTAAAACCACTTTCAGAAAAAACTGATTTACTTCCCTTCTGATTTCCTGTCATGAGAGAATTATGTAAATGGGATGAAGAAATAACTGATTGCAGAGTTGCAAACTAGTAGAAATTTGCGGAGAACACAGGCTGGGTTATCTGAGGGACATGAAATAATAGTGACTGCAGGGATAAACAGAGACAGGGAATAAAGACAGGGTTCAATTTCCATTAGCAGGTTAATCTCAGCAGGTACTTTGTATTTATATGAGCTCTATGTTGGGGAAGAAGAGACAAAATTTAGGGAACTTCAATCAGGAGCACAAAAAATATAATTTTCTGCTTGATTGAAAAAAATTGCAGTATTTAATTATTCAAATTTATTTACACATTGGAAAATGATCTTCCAATCATTAACTGTGGTAAATACTGAAATTATTTATAGTATATTCAAACACAGTTGATGTAGCTGATTTAATAAAATAAGAAACAAATAAAAAGTAGTCCTAATGCAAGGAAAGGAAGGACTGTGCTTTCACAATCAACTATTACTATTTATATAAGAGAATAGCAATTGACGTGAATTTCTGATGATTTTGAGACAGCAGCTGGCACGTAGGCAACTCAAAATGAATATTGAAATTCCAAAACCTTACTTGAAACTTGATTTTGGTCAAAAAAAAAAAGAGCAGTTTGGTAGAACTTTAAATATAGTGGAAAGAATTTTAGTCAGAAGAAAAGTTTTGTTCTTGTTTTCAATTCAAATAATGTAAAATATATTTGGCAGGCCAATTGAATGTTGAAATATATGGGATTATTTGAGGGATTGAAGAAAATATATCTGGCTGGGAAAAACAGTAGTTATTGTTCTAGTTTTCTTTTCTGTCCTATTAATAGAAGTGATAAAGTAGTAATTAATGCCTTATTATTTATTTATTTAGACTTATATAATGTGCACATTAAGTTTATATAGACAGTATGTTTATGTAATTTTTGTTTCTTCATCCCAGCTACACTTTTTTAGTGTCATTCCCACTGACTCCATAATAAACAAAAATGCCAATGTTACAAAAGGACTTTTTATTTTAATTGGGGAGAAACTTTTGCAAATATTTTAGATTTACAGTGTTCTCAGAGAATGGTTTGGCATGTGTTTTATTTAATCAGGTTATTAGAGAAGTTCCAGACAGAAGTTCCCCACTGAGAAATTTCTGCCTAAAGGAATTTGCTATAGAAATAGTTCTAGCTGATCCACCTACTAGGACTAGTTTGTTGAGGTTTTTTAATAAATATAAGGCTGAGACCTACTGTTCATTATTGATTGCTGTAACCTCTAGATCTGCTTTAAGGGCTTATTCATAAATTGGTTTACTCTCCAGTCACTTAACTCATGTATGTAGTTTCAAATGAACACTGCCATTTGTAGCTCTGTCATTGTAGTTCTGTCCTCTGTTAAGGTCTCTTTTAACTGAGCCCTTGCTCAGTTTTCTCTTCTGAGACAAATATGGGAATCATTTTTTTCCAAAACTAAGCTAATTCAGATTGTCCCATTGTGAGTTTATAATTTTCTTTGTACTTAATGTATATCTGTTTAAGAAAAAGAAAAAATTGAAAAGAAAAAGAAAAAGAAAAAAAAGAAAAATAAAGAAAAATAGAGAAAAATGAAAAAAGAAAAGAAATCTAGAAAAAGAAAGAAAAAAAAAAACTAAGAGAAACATATCTTAACCAAGCAACCAAATCTTTCATTCTAATGTACCAGAACTGATTTTTGTGTTTCATCAATTTATTCTTTAATAACTAAATATGTTTAGGCATAATAACTATTACTGAGTTATCCATCCACTCAGTTAAAAACTGAGATATCCATTTAGGTTATTTCTTGCTTGTTTTTTCACCAGCTGTACAGGATTTTTATGACATGTGACCACAGATCGTTTATAGCCTGATCATTAAATGCATTTTTGGGAAACAAAACTGTGTTTCTCTCTCCTTATGCTTGAGGTCACATCTGATCTTTTACTGACAAGGAGACAACTCAATTGACTGACCCACTGCATGCATGGGAACAGGACTATTGCTTGCACCTGACCATTTCAGGAGTTACCTGTGATCAATGTGGTGTCCTGTGTGTGCCCATCCTGCACAAGCTCTAAGCATAATGACCCTTCACTTTGTGAGTTGTAGTGGCAAAGAAATGGGAATGGCTCCAAGCAGCTCTCTGAACCAGATCTGGATAGAGATGAAAGACCAGAACTCCAAATTCTTCAAAGGCTACATGATAAAAATTTGGGTCTTGGTCATCTAAATGATCTGTTTTGGAATTTATGTGACTTAGTGTGCCATATGAATCATATAAGAGCCACCCAATTTTCATTTTGTGTGGCTTAGAATGGAAAAGTTATGCTTTTAAGTTTATATTACACTGCTAAATATGCTATTCAGTTTATGTTACACTGCTAAATTTTAACATTAAGTAGGAGATATACGACTGAATCAAAGCAAATTGACACGTTTTTAATTTACATCTTTGGGAGTATTTGAACTGTAATTCTAATGTTATTAGTAAATTTATTCTAGAATACATATTTCTCAATATTTTTCTCCCCAAAACAACAGATATTTGCTAATAATTATCCTTCCCTATCTAAAACTAGGTGCTCTAATTATAACATCTACATCTTTGATGAGAAAAATCTTTTTAACTGATTGTTAATTGTGATTAATTTATTCATTGATGCTGCTATCATTTATATTCAATGCACCTGTTAAAATGGCAATTAACACTCAAATATAGCTTTTTATTCATTTGCTTTATATAAGTGAAGAAAAAATATTTTTCTAATCAGTAATCATATTTCTTATTTATAACATTCTTAGTGAGAATGATTTTTTTCCATACAAAGATAGTCACAAAACCACCAAGAGATACAAATTTGCAAGTGCAGAAAAACAGATTAAATATACCTCAGCTGTAATAGTCTGCCACCAACTTTTGTTTATGAGTAGTATGGAAATAGCAAAATCTTTCAAAAAACCAAAGCACTGATTTTAAATGTATTTTATATGGATGAAATATGAATTTTCCTTGTTCTTTCATGCAGAACATTTCACCACATTTATAATCATATTGCCTAGGTAAAAATAACCAGTAGCTCAGATACTCACCTGTTCCAACATGTGTAACAAGCTTGGCACTGACTGTGAGAAACAATTTATTTTAAAAATTAGTCCCTGTTACTCTTTAGGGCCACAGTTACATGCAGTGAATCCATGTGGAGCTGAAAGAGAATGAGAGCTGCTAAATATATGCACACTTTTTTCTAAGCACCTTCACAAAAGCTAACCTGGGGTTCAGAAGGGTTTGGGGCATAATCAAGGCTTCAGTCAGTCATGATTCTGCTGGCCAATTAGGCAGTGTTTTGCAGTCCTAGAATGTTAAATTATTTTAAAAATCTGTGATGTGCAAAGGCTCAGACTTTTTCCAAGTGCTTTAAATATTTTTGATTTTGGGGGCAGGAGGAAGTCCTTAAAGGATTTTTGCTTATCCCTATTGTTCGCTGCTAGGAGAAGAGACAAAAACACATGAGCTGTGTATGACTGGCTGGATTTCTCCCTGCCTATAGCTTTACAAGCAGAAGCCAAAGCGGTGTTTGGAGTGGATAAGTAGAGGGAGTTATTACAATTTAAAACCAGTAGCTGGGAATTTAGATTACTTTTCTCTCCATGTGCCCCCATGAGAGGGGGACAGGAGAAGGGTTACATCTTCAGGGTTACAAAGTCCTTCTCCCAAAGTAATAAAGAGTGGTCAAGAGTCTTAATATGGAGAACCTGTGGCACTGTCTTGTCCTGAAACAACAACTATAAAAAATAATAAAATATTGATGATTTGTTGGTTGGTTGATTTGTGGTTTTTGTTTTTTTCCATTTGAATGAAATCCATGCTCTTGGTTTGCTATAATTTTTACCTTCATACTATTAATTATTTTCAAATCTTGTGATGACTTCTTAGAACTCATGAAACAACGGCAGCATCCAAACAGACTCTATGAAGTTTTGCAGATTAAGAACATGTTCGTTGTACAAATAGAAGAGAATTATTACAATGGCAAAAAGTAAAATAGCCTTTCAAACCAGGAACTTCATTCTAGTTACACAGCTGAACTACCGAGCAAATAATAAAGGCTCCTTTTATCTTCATTATCTGAATGACTCATTAAAATTTGAATGATTCAGTAGCTAAAAATCCTAAATGATTCACTAAGTTAAAAATGGTCAACATTCATAACAAATCTACTTTATGCAGGACACTGGAGCTTATAAATTGATCCTGTTAAAGCTAATGATCTCTTACATTTCTCACCCTTCTTGATATCTTTCTCAAAATTCACTTATTAAAAGTGTTAGAAAGTCTGAAGCAAAGACACAGTTCTCCTGGTCTTGGCTGGGCGTGCTTTGAAGTGCATCATATTAAATTAACAGTCAACATCTAAACTTACTTTTACACATTTTCCTGGAGAGATCTTAAAGATATTTAATATTCAAATGCAACAAGCACAGGGGTCCTGGATAGAATCTATGGTCTTTCACGTGTTGTTGACCACTACTAGACATATCAGAGTAGCACATAGAACTCCGGCCATTAAAATCTGAAATTTAGCAATCTCGGAACTCAAAATCAGATCAAGAAAGCCGAATTTCATAAGACTTTATATCAGGTATTCTCTTTAAGCATCTGCAAACAGCCACAGCTTTCAAGCAAATGTGGATAGGTATCAAATAAATTAAATTGAATTAATAATTCCTGTATTAAAAGCAATTTTAATAGTTGATTGCTTCTTTATCCAAAGATAAAATGGTAATGACAAGAGATGAAATGCATACTGACTTGAAGTTAACAGAAGCAATGGCAGGGAAGAAACACATTAGTATTATTGCAGTCATCATACTGCACAGAAATTAGTTTTGGCCACGAACTTCTCTGACCAATCTGGGAGAAATTATAGATTTTCTTTTTTGAAAACCAAATGCTAATGTTTTTTTAAGTCTGGGAAACTTTGAGAATTATCCATTAGTACAATTTGAAATCACCTACATGCATACAACCCCAGAAGATAAATTTATTTGAAAGTGTTTCTATTTTTCACCTTTCACTTCACCTTACCTCTGATTCCACAGTAAGAGTTCTTCACAAGCACCTTGAAAGTAAATTGTCAAATTTTTTGCTCTTTGATATTAGGCCCCAAATGTACAACAGCAATGATTTTACCAGAATAAAAGTTTTTATAATTTATATTTGTAGTCTATTTGTAGACTTCTCGAGTCTCTGCAGAAGGTCATAATGAAAATTAACATAATGAACACTTAACAAACTACAGAAGCTCTTTGACATATTTTAAGACAATCATCATTAACACAAGTCGAGACCAATTCATGTCAACTATTCACAATGATTCCCTGGCCAGTTGATTTTCCTGCTATTAATACTGGTCTGCACACAGGAAACAAAAGAATGAACCTATTTAGTTGCCAAAATACAGCAGCATGTAGATGATGGAACTTAAAAACAAAACAAAATAAAGCTAGATAATTTTCTGGTATATATGCACTGTATCATCAGACAAAAAAGTACTAATATATGAAATCCACTGAAATGATCAAACTCTTAGAAAAATATACCATCTTTCTTGTAGCGAAATGAAGTTTTACAAGAATTGAGCTCCTGAAATATTGAAAATATGAAAGGTAAATTCCACTTTCCTTAGCACATCTCATTTCTAGCATCGTCACTTACATGATTATTGTCAGTTTCCTACTGTATAAAGCCAGGACAGTGAAAAAGATCATTTGAGAGGTGCTTCAAAGAGGTATATAAATTTTATCTCTGGAACAAAATGTCTAGAAAGACTAAGAGTAGTATCTCTATTTCATACAGAATAAAACACCCAAGAGTAACCATATATTTTGCCAGTTTTCCAGTTCAAATGCTGACAATTCTTGTAAGTCACAATAACAAAATTTCTGGTGTGAAGGATGACAGAAAAAGATGAAAAATACTGAAAGAATAGAAAATTATTGTAGCAGTAACAAATACAGAAGCTATTCCCCTATTATTTACCAGAACACATCTGTATAAAAGCCCTTGAATTTCAAGAACGGGAATTGAAGAACAGCAGGGAGGCAATTCTCCATCCTGCTCCTCTGGAGAAGGCTTCTTGGTATTTAGTTTTCCATTTAAAGGAAGCAAATTAGAAACTTGTCCAATTTCCAGACAGCATTAAAACAGCTGGTCATGAGGATATCACCAGTTTTTGAAATGCTTATAGGCAGCAATCTTTCTTCCTATAGTCAAAGGAGTAACAAATTAACTTTTGAAGTGATTTTGAAGGCCCATGAAGAAGAAAAAAAGAAACAGAAAAAAAAAACTTTTAAAACTGTGTGAAAATAGTTTCATTCAGTGCTCCTATATCATGTGAACTTGAAACACCAAGCCGCACCACTTGCACGTAAATACCCATACATTGGGCAGCAAGACTTTCATAAAGCCATACTAAAGCATATGTTCTTTACACATGCAAAAACCTTTTTCATCTATAAATTATGAATAAAAATTGTTGATTTTACTCTGCTAAGCTATTGAAATATTAGTGTATTTTGAAAGCAATTTTTTCACATAGGTAGTTAAGCAAACAAACTCTTTCCAAATGTAAAATGGAAATATAAATTCTCCATTTTTTTTAACAGTAAAATAATCATGATGTCTCTTCTCCCAGTATTTTTTCCCAAGGCATGTCAAGTGACAGCTCCATTGATTTTGTTTCAGAGATGTGGGAATCTAGAACATTTTTTTTAATTTAATTTAACTTAACTTTTTTTCTTTTAAAAATTCATTAACTGGTTCTTTGTCACAGATTTTGAACATGCTTCTGTGTTCTGATATCCATTGAAGATGATAATGGCAAAATGTTGCTGCCAGACGTGACAGAGGTATTAGAATACTAAAAACCCCCAAGATCTTGCATTTTTCAGTGTCTTTAGTTCATCAGAAAAAACAGGTGAAAGAAAGAGAGAGAAAAAGTGGGCAGCCTTTTAAGGCTAGGACAAATCAATTACTGTCTCTCACTGTGTAGAATCACTATAGAACAAAGTTCAAACAAAGACATGTTGTAAAATGTAGGGCCAGGAAGAACCTTTCAGAACAATTTTCAATGCAAGTCTTTTTCTTCTCTGCCAGCAGACAAAAAACTATTTCAGGAATAAATTAAGAGAGCGAGAAGCCAAAATGAATGATCAGACTACATACTCACTGCAAGATATCATGAGGTAGCATGTATAAAAATCCAGTGGAAAAAAATGCACTAAAAAAAAAAAACCAAAATAATTTGAAATTAAATATTTTATTTTGAAAGAATTTTTAATAGAAAATGTCCTCTTATCTACACTACCATGTAGGAAAAAAAAAGCCATTAATTTTGACTCACCATCCTTTATTCAGAAAGTTTTTCATCCAGTTCTTATTGCACAGATATATAATAAAAGTAAGCTAATACATTCTAATTTATTGAGTCAAAGCTAGATACCACAAAGCTTAGGCAACACTTGAAAACTACACTCAAACTAAAAAAAGCAGATTTTTTTTTCCTGTAGGGATGAGTGTAGTTGCCCAATGTATTACCAGAAACAATGGTGTAACTGCAGTACTAACACTGCCATGCTTTCTTGAGATGCTGAAAATGCCAGATGAAATCAATATGAATTGACAATGTTTTGTGTTTTAAAAAAGTCAACAACTCTTCATAAGATTACAATGAGCATGATTGTGTGAAATTTGACTTTTAAAAGCAAAGTATTCTTGCATTGTATCTGTACCCCTCCATTCTTGAATATCTGAATTGAAATAAGACAAAAAAACTATACAGTTTATTTTCCTGAAAAACTCCAGAGGGTAGAAACAGAATATGGATCAGAAATTCAATTGAGTGGGTTTTATTTCTTTCAAAAATATATGTCCTGCTGAAGGGAGGAGCTCTTCTTCCAAAGTTAGTGCTGAACAGCATCAAGGAGAAGAGCAGAAAAAAAATTAAACAATACTTAATCAGTTTTTGCTGTCTTAGAGCAGAAAGTGCTAATCAGACACAAGACTTTCACAAAGACTTTTCATAAGACTTATTTTATTCAACTGTATTATTACAGTGTTATCACACCCACTGGGTAAAACTGCTCAATGTTATCTGTTTATACTATGAATTCCACCAAATCTCATAACAGCATCATACTACATGACATTATGTTTTGTGAATGTACACATATATGTCAGACAAGAGACCTGTGTCTTTGTCCAGGATCTTAGTGGTTTTGAGCTTTTAATGCTCCTGCAAATATATAACTGTGCTTTTTTCCTACCTTAAAAGAGCAATCTCTGGTTGTTTAAAAAAACTAATTCCATATTAAATTATTTTGAAAGGTAATTTTTCATTCTGTTTCTCTGCAGTCCTTTTTTTTTTCTGTTAAGGCTTTTATGATTGGGTTTGGTTTTCTTCATGCTACCAGTTCTGCTGTTTTAAACACTAGAATTTTTATTGTTTTGTTAGGCTGTTTTACTTAGATAATTATGAGAGATATTTAAACTTCATTTTCAGAGTGCCAGTACTAGTTTATACTTAGATTTTAGAAAAAAAAAAAAAGAGAGAGACTAAAATTTTTGGTTAGTGGTACTTGTTTTATCCAGCTTATTGATTACCTGTTTTTATGTTTTTTTAACAGTAGCTTAAAGCTATTAATTTTTATTGGCTTAGGAACGCTGGACTTACCTGCTGAATTTTGAACTCTTTGTTTTGGTCCTGTGATATCTGAGCTTTAAGTTTTTCTGGCTAACGTCTTATCAAAGCAAATGGAGACATGGTGCACGAATTGAATACCTTGATGACCAAAATTTTGGTAGCCTTCTCCAAATCCTGATTTTTCACAGAACTCTTTCACAGTTACTCTTAAACAACTTTGTGCAGGCAGGGTGTGCAAAAATTATCAAGCATACCCAGTATTGACAGGATCATGTGACCACTACAGCTTCCAATATATATCAGCACTGACTGTGTTTTATAAGCACCTACAAATAATCAAAAACTTCCCCTTACTTTTGTCAGCTGTTTCTCATGCATTTTCATTTTTAACTTTACTTTCTATGAGCCTTGGTCTCAATTTCCAGCTTATTGTCATAGGCTACTAGACTGGAACAAAGCTCTGTGTGATGCATAACAAAAGAGAAAATCACATGAGGAAATTTGGCTAAATCAAATGTGATAGGTCTAAATCCTCCAAGCAGTTCAAGTTCTGGAACATCAGCCATGTTATTCAGTGAGACAGAATGAAAAACCTGATATTACAATCACATGTTTTCTTCTTTTAGGTAGGAGAGCAAAGGGTAACTGGCAAAGGGACAAATATGAAGGCATCCTTTCAAAAGAACGGCTTTGATGTCAATGCTAGGTGTGACCTATCATTCAGAAAAGCAGAAACGCCAATAAAAATTATTCCTTCTGATTACTGCAGGAAGATGCCATCTTAAGTCAATTGTGCAAAGTTAAAAAAGTGATGCCTGTTATTTTATTTTGTTCTAGCCAAAACTCTGCATCTGACTGCAGACACAGGTAAGGAACTAAAAATGTAAGAGAAGAGAGAGTGATTAAATAAATAAGGATAATATGTGTTTGGGAAACTTATTTTCTGTACTACAGAGTGTCTTCCTGCTCTGTTATAAAATAAACTACATTGAAATATTATTTATCAAATCAAGCCAGTATAATACATTTTGAAATTATTCAGACTATAAAACTATTAACAAACCAAAAGTGATTGAAGAGATACTGTACAAATATCAGTTTATATTATCAATGAATATCAGGTCAGAAGACAGCTACGTAGTCCAAAAAGCAGACTAACAACTAGACTGGAGATATTTTAGCTGTGTGATAACAGTGCTAGATACTCAGCAGACAGAGCAGGGAGGGTTTGCACACTGCTTGAGCATCAGGAATATGGACTAACAAAATAATCTTATCACCTTTAGTATGCACTAAGGTATTTTATGCATGTACATAGTACTAAAGAAGTGAGAATCTTCCTGAAGGGAGGAAAGATCAACTGATCAATAAGTATGTCTCAGGCTGACTTCAGAACAGCTCTGACAGACTGATTAAAAAACACTGCTATCCAGACAGTGTTAACCAAGAAGGACAGTAGCCTGAAAATGAACCTTTGAAGCTAGGATAAAAAGGCTGTGGAAATGTAAGCAGAAGGGATTATCCAGGAGGTGGAAAAAAAGAGATCTGTTTGTCATGCTGATTAAACTTGCAGCAATACATATGATTCCAAATCCATAAAAAAGGCAATAAAACAAGAACACATGAATGAATAATATAATGTGCACAATTGACATCAAAGTTCATTGTTACTCCACTATCAATGAAATGCACCGTGAAGCTACCTCTTCATGCTGCACAGCAGGTATTGTTTTGGAACCACTATCAAGGGCAACAGATTCAAGGATCATTGCTTCAATGCATCACAAATTGTGTTACAACTTGAAAGTGAAAATAGTTCCTCTTTGCTTCCACTGTATTCTACAATAGACTGAGGAAGGCAGAACCAGAGAATCTCTAACGAATATTAAGCGTGTTCCAACAGTATATTTCCAAGTTACTATAGACTTATGTCTCCCTGCCACTTTCTCCATAGCTATCATTTTATTCCAGTGAACCTTAGTTTCTACTCCTGAACTAATCACCATTAGCAATCAGGAAAAGATGCAGAAAGATGTAAAAGTTCCATTTCTTCCATGGCTATGGATGATAACATCTAAATAATTATTCATATGGTAATTGAAAATACAAATGAAATGTAATCTGTGCTTTTATATTTAATACTGAAGCTCTCAGTTATAGGCAAAGATAACTTCTTATGGACCCTTCCATACAAACATAGTAGTTTGTGTGATATGTACTACAAAAAAAAAGCAATTAAAACACTATAAATATTTAACCCTTTGCTTTTTATTATAGTTTCTGTTACACATACATATAATATAGTCTCATATATACTGTGTTCAAATACACATGCTACTTTGTAAATAAACCCTGCAGCCTGCGCTTCACTAACATCAAATTTTCTTCAGAGAGCCACAAGAGATGCAATGAATATTAGTCTTACTGTATATTCACCCATATTCTATAAACATGGCTTCATTTTAAGGTGAAGAAGGACAGAAAAAAAGACCTTGGCAAGTCTTAAAAAAAACACCAACATTGCAATTGTCTGTGGAAAGTTTTATTTAATTTTTCCTGTATTTTTTTTCATCACAGAAATAAATAAGTACATAAGTTAAAACGAAAAAAAAACCAAAACCAGAAGTAAGTTCCCACTGAAAAACTGAAAATAACTTAAAATAAAAGCTCTCTTAAACCCACTCTAACAAATAGGCTTTTATTCTGATCAATTCTCCACTGTAAATTCCTACCTGGAGCTATTTATACCTTAATTAACATCAAAAAACTTTAAAAATCATGTCCTGTTGAAAAAAATTTTCAAGATAGAGGTAGTCTGAGAAAAGGACATGGTGCAGAGTTGTTTAGTATTAAATAGATATACCAGGGAATCAAGGTCAGCACAGCTGTGTCAAAGTGATGCTATATCTGCTCATGAGTGTCACTGGTTTGAAAGCAGACTGTGTATGTGCAGTGATTTCTGCTCCTGGGCCAGTATGTCTTGGCTTTGTTGTATTTCAAGTGCTCTTTCAAGTAACATGAACATTGTCCAGGTAATTCCCAGCCAGGAACTTGATAGAAAAAACTTTTAAAGCAGCCTTACAAAAACGTTAATGGGTTTCAGAGACTTCTACCTACCTTTTATGCACAATGGAAGCGTCTCAGAAAAAAAGAAAGCCAGAGGCAGCAGCAGAATATTTATACCCTAATGCTTGAAACCAGAGCTTTGTAAACCACTTTATAGAAAGACGATAGTAAAAATATATACATACAAGGGGTCAGATTAAACTATTAAAGACAGGAAGAATACTTTAATATGTGAATTAGAAGTACTGTACAAGGAATAAATATTAATGTTGGAAATACACAGCACTTTCAGCTAAAACCATTTAAAAATTAACTCATTGAACATAATGAACAGACTTTTTCAGCAAATTTCCTGAGACAGCTGTTTAAAGGAAAGGTTGATATTTCTTTTCCAAAAGAAGGAAGAGTTATTATAACATATAGAAAATGTTCTAGTGAAAATATGCACAAGAAAATCAGACTTGTTTACAGTTTTTG
Organism: Chloebia gouldiae; assembly: GCA_003676055.1. Lineage (NCBI taxonomy): Eukaryota > Metazoa > Chordata > Aves > Passeriformes > Passeridae > Chloebia > Chloebia gouldiae. The sequence continues at coordinate 2,929,055 of QUSF01000039.1, forward strand.
ATAGAATTTCATCTCATCTGAAAAGAATCTTTGCACCATCAGGAGCTCTCTGTGTTATCCAGTCTGAAGAGGAAAACATTACAAAAGGTGAACTACCTCTATGGTTATAAGAAAATCAGAGAGATTTGGTATAGAGGACCAAAGAAGTAAAATATAAAATGTAAATATAAATATCAAAATATAAAATGTAAAATAATATTTAATTGTCTGCATGATATATAGATATACTAAAAATAAATTCTAGAACAATTTGTTGTATTATTTTATAAGATTAATAAAATTGTATCTCAATAATATCTGATGAACACTTGACTTTATCAATTTTGATTCTTCTAAGGAATTCGGTAAATTTTATGCCTATTTTTTTCTCTATATACATCTATGTCACTCTTTCTCTCATTCTCAGTCAAAATAAGCCTGGTCAAGTTCAGCCATACACTAGACCAGTATAGATTGTCCACACACAGAAATACTTTAACTTGGTTCTTTCACACCTGAGCAAGCCAATAATAACCAAATGGTGGGAAATACACATATGTGGTTGTAGTGGCCATTCAAACTGATCTTGGTGATGATGGCCAGCTGGCCCTTTTTCCTTTTATGGTAAACTTTTGAAGTAACAGAATATCTTTAATTTATTGAAGAATAATTAAATTCACTGATATGGCAAAGGAAAGTTGTGCTCAAGCATTAATTAAGAAGACACCACCAAAAATAAATGCTTACCTGCTGTGTTTTTAAATATAACTGTGAGTCTGTGGGAGGTTTTAGTTGTTTGTTTTCCCCATATAAATAGTTGTTATGGTAGTCTTAGCTAGACACATAAAGACATAGACACACACATATACACCCTACATTGAGATGAGAACTGAAAGAGGGAAAAGCAGAATGACAGCATTAAAGTGTCAAAGTAAAACCAGGAATATTACTTACCAATTCCTGTTAGAGGCAAAACCAGCTTTAGGAAAAATATTTTATCGTTTGTTAAAACAGATCTGAGTAGCAGAAAGCAAAAAGACACCTTTGCTCCCTCCAGGCTCACCATCATTCTGTCACTGCAAGCACTACTACTTCCCCACCTTTATGGTGATATATTCTGCAACTTTTCCTCTGCCGCAGAGGGCTCTCCATGGTTTGCAGTTCTTTTAGGAATGTCTCACTGCAGCACCATGGGAATTCCATAGGCTGCAGTTTGGAGATTTACTCCACCATGGAGCACTTCTTGCTCCTGCCCTGGCCTTAGTGTTTCCTCTGCTCTTTATCACACTTTTAGTTCCCTCCACTTCCCACCATAGAGTATTTTCTGTCCTTTGTAAAACACATTTTCATAAAGGCCTCACTAGCTTACCTGATGTTCACAGCTTGGCTTCAGGGAGCCAGCTGTGTCCAACCATGGCAGTCCCAAGCCGATTTCCACAGAGGACACCTCTGCTGCTACCCCTGCTCTGGCTACTAAAACATTGCCATGGATACCCACCACATATACAATCTTTTACTATAATATTACAAATTTTACTTTACTATAATATTACAAATTATTGTGTCCCTGGAAGTATAAATCTCATAGAAAATTTCTGCAGTTTTGGCAACTAACATCAGTCCTTCAGGAAACCAGAGTTTTTGAAGCTTGGGCAAGATAATATTTCAATTGAGGCTGAGGTGAAAAATTAATATAGCATTTGTATTTCTGCAGATGAAATAAAACTGCTTTCATGATATGTATATTAAGATGTATAAGATTCTGTCACTGATGTTCTTAATTACTAAATTTATAATTTTTTTAATAATTTACTTTAGAAAAAACTACAAAGTTGTTACAAGTAGATTGAACATCTATCTGTCCAATAGTTGAATCTGGTGTTACAGGTAAGTGAGCTACTTGGTACTGAACTCTGCCAGGTATAACTATGGGTATTTATGAGTAACAAAAAGCCCCAAAACCACACAAAAGTAGTGTAATTTTTTTTGTTAACTTCAATTTTTTTTGTTACCCTTCAACTCAAAACTAAAACTGCTTCTATAAAAAGAACACCATAATTTCTCCTCTAGTTTTTCCAAGATTTTGGTCTGGAGTTATAGCCCTATGTATTCCAAGATTTTGGTCTGGTTTTATTTGGAGTTATTGCCATGCTAGAAGCTAGTACGTGGTCCCAAATTCTGTAGGATAGTACAATAGAAAATTTTGACCAACACCGACACATTAAGGACCAGCAGCCCTACTTACTAATTTAGGATTTTAGTTTTAATGCAATATTTATTTTAATTTATTTGATAAATGCATTGCCTTATGTTTTGTGGTTACAGTGTGGCACAAAATGAATGTTAGATGGGAACACAGGAGAGTAAAGAAGAGATGCTAGAGTGGGAAATCTCCTTTTTGTACTGAATTGCAGAAATAATATTGAAAATATATAATTAGTGTTTTGGTTCACAGCTGGGACCAATAAAAGCCTATGAAGAATTTCTCTAAATTATACTATCCTGTGGGGTGCCAAGGAAATGTTGTTTCTCATTTAAAATAAATAGTACCCCCTACTAACTTATTCCTAATCAGGCAAACAACAAAGAAATTAAGTAGGCCATTTCCATATATATGGCTGTTTCTTTTATGAAATGTAGTTCACCAGAATTTCGGAGCTAATTGATTTAAAGGAGTTCATGTTTATATATTTTTTGAACCTTGTCACAAATTCCAATACTTCTGTTTTAAGCAATTCCATTTCTTATTGCAGCATTTAAAAATTACAATATTGAGTGCTCAATGTGTCTTCTATTAGCATTGTAAAGCAATGGGTTTTGCCTATAAAAGAAGACAAAGTGTTTTGTCAGATTCACAGTTAATAGCACATATGCCAAGGATATTGTTCATGGCATAGAAGCTATGTCACTACTTTCTGCAGAACCAGTTGTTTTTGTCTTCGACTTTAAAATTTGTATGAGTATCTCTAAATTCAGAATATTTGCTTTAAATCTATACTGCATCAAAAATTAAAAGAGGATCTTAAAGGTGCTCCAAGGCTTTGGTCAAGAAAACTTTGATTGTTGTTAGTTTTTCATCTCATACAAATTAAATGGTTCAAACTAAGTGTGTTCTAAAACTGTACATAGGGCAAATATTTTGCAGTTTTTGACCTAATATCTAGAAGGTAACCACCTTTATTCAGAACCTGTTATTTCCCCTGCCTGCTAAGGACATATGACAATGCATTCATTTATTTCCATCTGTGTAGCCAACCACTGAAATACAGATAAAACTCACGATGGAAAACAAAAAACAAAAAAACAATGCCCCTGTTCTCTTCATATTTTATAATCCGGTTTAGTTCAAAGGTGTCTAAATCACCATAGGATTCTTCCCTTACTTTCCCTTCCCCTTACATAATAATTTTCTCAAGAATACCAAGGAGAAATTACCTGTGATTTTCATAGATTAATAATTCATTATCAAAGTACTTATGGTATGTATCAGATGGGATCTAGACTGCGTTGCCCAGCCCATACAAGAATGGCAATGATTACAATTAAAATAAGTACTTAACACTCACACTTATTAAAGTTACACCATAGATCCCAGGAGTACATCTGAAAGCTTTAAATAGTACATACAATATCTGTAAGTAGACACTAAAGTTATTTTACTACTATTTTTGCAACTATATGCCTATGATTGAAGGTGAGTTGTGAACAACATACATATGGTTCTGTAATTTGTCATTTTAAAGCAGTCCTTGTGCAAAACTAAACTAAGCTGCAGTGATTTCTAATTATACAAGGCTGAGCTGCAGGTATTGTGATGCTTCACTAGCTACTTCATTCAAAACTAACTGATACAAGGATAAATTGTGGTGAAGAAGCAGTAGTCCTTCTTGAGAACAATTAGCTGTTTTGGGAAATGCTAGAACAGTTCAAGCTGCCATGCTTCACAGTGAATCAGGAACCAGCCATAAATCATGTAACAAGAGCAACATTAGAAACAGGATAAGAAAACACTGGTGTAAGTATTTACATTATTTTATTTTCACTCCAGTTTTCATTTCTGTCTCTCTGTTGATCCCAGTAGAGTGGCTATAAAATTATGCATGTTGCTCTGTAAAAAAAATTAAAATCCAGGCACAGTTAATCAATTTTGTAGTGTACAATCTCTCAAGTACACTTCTGTCTCATTCTGTTTGCTTTGCAAATGAATATATAAGACTGACATTTTGATAGAGGTATAGAGACATTCTCAAAATAGGTTAAAGTGCAAGAGTTGTTCAACATATTATGGTAATATTATCTAAAGCTACATATTTAATTAAAGTCTTTAACAGTATATTTGCTGAGAAGATACGTATTTTTTGTAATACCTTAGCTGGTTTCAAAATCTCTAATTTGTACCACTTTTCAACATTTTCCTTCATGTATGCATTACATTTATCTTATGTCAGATGAATAATGTGTCTAGCAGCCTTAAACAGAAATTAAATCAGTAATTTATGGAAAAAGATAATCAGAAATATGACTAGGAGTTTGATTCTAGAATGCTGATTCAAATAAAATGTATACATTTTATACATTTACATAAAATGTATAACATCTTAATAAATTGTTTTGCAGGCAGCTTAGATGAATTTATCCTTTTTCACTTAACCATAAACAGCTGTGTTTTGAATCCCATTCTATACAAAAATTTGAATTAAAACAGCAGAAGTTGAACCAGAAATTGTAAACAATGAAAAATTCCCTAAATAACATAAACTACTAAGGCATCTCTTTAATGTGATAGGTATTGTATAATATTAATTCCTTGGAGGGATATTATCCCCAGGGGGATTTTTGGGGGGGGGGGGTTTTGGGTTTTTTTGCTGGGTTTTTTACACAGGAAAAAAATATTTTCTCTGAAGAAACAGGAAAAAAATAAGAGGAAGATATCTGAGACACGTGAAAGGAAAGGAATTTTGAAGAATGCCAGCAGTGACCTGATTAGCCAGAGAAAACACTTAAAAGAGACAATATATTGAAAACAATAAAAAAAGAACAGGACAATGAAAGGAAAAAAAAAAAGAAAAAAGGGTAAAAAAGCAGTTTAGTAAGAATGGCTAAAATATAACTCATAATAAGTGAGTGGGGCTCTGACATATTAAAGGCCAAGGGAAGGTCACTTTCTGGAAGGCTTGTTCATGAACTGCCATTTTTTCTTCTTGTTTTTCTGCTATAAGTTTCTTAGAGAAGAATCATATTACTAATACTTCTGTTTCTCAAAACAAACAAACAAAAACTACAACAAAGGTACCTAATGGCTTCAGAAAACTTTTATGGAGCCTACAGAAACAATGTAAGTTGCTCAATATCCTCCTTTACTTGTCCCACACATCAGTTTTTGTCTGTCTAACAGATAACGAATTCAGTTGTGCTGCTTGAAATTCACAAGGCCAAAATGAAAGCAAAGCATTTCATACCATAAACCACCAGAGCAAATTTCAGAACTGCTGAGAAAAAGGGAGGGAAAAGAAAAAAAATAAGGAAAAAACCAAAAAGAGATACTAGGAGATCTTAAAACCAATGAGAAACACAATGAAGAAAAGAATAAATGTCAGAAAACAGTTGGGTGTGTTTATTCTCTGCATTTCCTCTCTCCTTTTTCTCTCTCACAATAATGATAAATTGGTAAAGAAGAATTAATTAAAGGAAAAATTGATTCAAGAAGACATAAAAAAATAAACAAAGAAAACAAATATACAGCAAATAAAAGAAAATATGAGAAAATAAAGGAATACCAAATGATTAAAGGGTTGGATGAGTTATTAAATTAACAAAATGAGGAAAAACAAAGAAATTAAAGCAACACTTTTTAAAAGAGGTTTCTATTGCCTTAAAGTCTGTGCATATCTTGAAAGAGAATGAAATTATATCACTGAAGATAAACTTTGGAGAACAAGAAGAATATGCATTTTTCTGGCAAAAACATTTCTTTACCAAAAAAGAAAACTGCTGAAATAAATTTATGTGCATTTTCCTCAGTCATCGTCATACAGTGACTCTAGCATTGCCACTGACCTTTACAAGGCTAGAGGTCACTACTGGAAGCACTGATTATTCTTGAGGTTTTTTGTTTCTGGTCTTCGAGCTGATGGGTTTTGAACATGTTAGATAAGGTTCTACAGCTATCTTCACCTCAGACTACTATTTCTATCTCTAATGTCTCTTCTAAATCTATTTCTGTGAAAATGTCAGTATACACATTTATTTTGCTTATAATTATAATCTCTTTCTTCCTTTTAAATAATGCTTTTAGGAAATCACTTTCAATTTTAATACTTCCCTTATGTATAGAAATTAAGTTTTTTATTGGTCTTTCTCTGGCAAAAAGAAAAAAACTCAAAAATGTTCCTTCCTCCTTTTTTTTTTTAACTCTCTTGTTTTGCTAGTTTGATTCTATATTTTGAGTATATGTCAACAGCAAAATCTTCACACATGGTCATGCCCTTCAGCCAGTACCTCTGAAGTCATCCAGTTCTTAGACTACATTTCACTAAGAATTATTTGCAAGAAAATGAAAATCTGCAAACAGTAATATCTAAGCTGAAACTTACTGTGTTGTTTTCCAACAAAGTCGTTAAGTAAAACATTCTAAATGAGAAAAATGAATCTTTAGCTTTGTTAAAATCTGGAGTTTGGCTGAAAAACTAGTAGAATAGGATTTACATTAATTATCTTCATAACTTCCCTTTATTTTATTTGAATTGGTATTTTCAAAAAGCTTCACTGTAAGGTGAGCTGACTGCAGGGCACATACAGTTTTGTAAGGCACATACAGATCTACTTCTTTTAGAAACTTGATCAGATTAACATTTTTCAGCAGATCTTCAGGGAACTCTCAAACAGATCATCAGAGAAATTTGGTTCAACCTTTTCTAACTCTCTAATTGTATTTAAACTCTGTAGCACTTATGATGTTACAAATTCCTATTTTTTCTTGCTTGCTGGGACATTTTCTCTGTCTTTTAAACAAGCCTTTGCATCACCATCATCATCATCATCATCATCATCATCATCATCATCATCAATCATCATCATCATCATCATCATCATCATCATCATCATCATCTTGGTATTTGCATAAAAGTTAAAATTAAAGCTGGTAATAGAAAAAAAAGTTAAAATTATTATTTAAAAAGAAGTCTAATTAAATAATTGCATATATTTATAGATTCTTCTATTACAAAGGGAATTTGAGCATAATTAGTAGAGAAGGAAAATTATTACAGTTCAAATTTCCCACATTTAAAATTTTTAAGAGAAGGTATTGAAAAGCTGATATAATTAAAGCCATTCATACCCAAATACTTACCATTCAGGCTACATTCATACCCAAAATACTTCTCAAGTTTTTAGATATTCATTTTTAGGTCTGAATTGATTGCAGAGCATTGGGTTGAGACACCAAATCAGTCATTCATTTATTACTTTTTTAATAAATGTTCCAACAAGAATTAGAAAATAAAACTAAAATCACAAGGCCAGAATGACAGTTAATAACTTGAGGTGTAATTTTACTATCACATCTTTGGTGAGCCTTTAGATTTCACATTCACTTTTGGTTTAGAACATTCACATCATAAACTCAAAGTGCGTTGCAGCAATAAAAAGCACAATGAAAAACTTGTATACCTTAGTCTGGATTCAATAGGTCATTTTAATTTTCTAAATACTAAGAATTCCTGTAGCCTGGTGTTTCATTTCACACAATGAAAATGCCAGGTCTATATAAATAACGCTTAATTTTCATTGTGTGATTTCTGAACTAGAAAAGAAAGTATGCATATGTAATTAAAAGTATACAGTAATCTATAAATATAAATAAAGATTATAAATAGTAATGTATCCCCCTTCACTATCATTTCCCACTTTTTTCTTTAAATACTTAACTTTTTTATTTTTATTAGTTCTTTTCTGATCACAAAAGATAGCAGTATTCTGCTTACACACAGAAGTCTTCCTGAAGTGTGTAATTGCACATCCCTAAAGAAGAACCCACTCTTATATCTACCTAAGAACTTCCTGGGAATAAATTACCAGATGTACTGACAATTTTATTATTAATATGAATCACCTGGTGAAGTACACATGTCCTTATGGATCTCTGAATTAAAATTTAGCATGTAAATCTAAGAAAAATGAAGTTTAAACAATGTTGATCACCCTGGTGTTCTTATTGATTTCACTGAGCATAATTTGGTTCATCACTTTTCTAAAAACATGTTCATAACTACACAATAGTTTTAGAAAAGACTGTTCCTTTTAAAAAAGTGTTTTATTTTAGATCCACAATCTTTAAAAAAGATTATGTCAGAATAGCTTCTCGAAAAGAATGAAATATCAATTTCTATACTTTAAAATTTAATGTCTCTTTTCTAGTTCTATTATTTTTTCTGTCTTAGAATCACTAACTCGCATAGAAGTCCATAAAAGTAATTTTATTAATGCTGATTATGCATTATAGATTACATTTTGAAATTACAGAATTTTCATTTCTTAATTATGTGTCTTACTGAAGTCCTGGATATCTGGAGGTATATTCCATTTGGGAAAATATCTTTCTTATGTGTTCACAGAATTACTTGAGGAAGTAAATACTGGATCATAGATTTTTACTCTTCAAGTAGATGCAAGAGCTGATGCTCTTTCTACCTAGATATACTTGGCATTACCAGCCAACTCTGAATAATCTAATAATAAACAATATAGGTCACTGCTTTCACTTAAAATGTCAAAAATTATTTAAAGTTCTGCCTGCCACAAGCAGTTCCTTCAAAAATAAAACAGCAAAGAAAAACAACATTAAAAAATCAATGAAATAGCATAATAATTATTACTTACTTTTGTACTACCAGTTGTTTAGAGTGTACTCTAAGTTAATTAATGGATATATAAAACTTCTCTTAACATTATGGAAAGGCTAACACATGTCCCTTTAAATAAACATTTCTACAAAGCTAATTTCTGTTTCTTACAAATTACAGTTAAATCTCAGATGAATGAAAATTAGGAAATTCTTCAATTGTTTGAAAAATAGCTCTCAGTTTCCTATGTTTTATGTTGGAGGAAAAGAGAATTGTTTGGATTAAGAATTCAAAAAACAAAAGAAGGCAGTGTATTAATAAGAACAACTAAGTTGTTAGAAGTTATAGGTTGCCTTTATCACAAAAGGACAGAGGAAATGATCAAATCAGGAATCAAAGACTTAAAAAAAAGAATATGCAAATAATTGTGAAAAATGCAGAGTGTGCACTTATGAAGAAGCCACATGGGCAGATAAATGGATTTACACTACTCCAGAAAAATAAGAGATTGGGTTCTCTATCAGCAAAAATCATCATTCCTGACAGACCACACTTAGAGAACGAAGTCACTGTCTTTGAGTAAAATACACATTCCTTAAACCCAGCACAGGAAAGCCTAAAGAAACAGCTTCAGAGAAACTAATTCTCCAGGAATGGCTCCATTGGATAGACCTAGCTTCTCATGTGGAAGAACAGTTGTCAAAGATTTTGAACTGGGTATGGATTTCCTAATATAATGTTAACTTTGCCTTCGAACTTAACAAAACTCTTGCTGAAGTTCCTATACTTGAATTCACTCTTTGAAGGTCTCTAGGAATGATAACCCAGTGCAATCAGGTCCCTACCCAGTTTCTGAAAAGACTGGAGACTACAGTCAGATTGCAGAGCCAACACTGGAGGACAATATTTTGGCCAGATTGAGTACTGTGATACTATCTGTTTTTCACCAGCTTTTAATAATTACTATAGAAGTTCAGGCAAAACTTTCACTGCTGTCACCACAAAACTGCAATATTTTCTCAAAGGCATAGCAATTTCCTTAATATTTCCTAGAAACCATTTCACATTCCTTTCACACCTGTCACATAGTACTGCTTAATTTTGGGTTCTAGCAGTGTTGTGTCAGTTACTATCAGGCTTTTTTCATATCTCCTTTTACCTCCTTTCACCTACTGCTGATGAATTTAAGGCTGCTTTCCTGTAATGCATCACTTAGTATGTGCATTGTACCATCTATTAAAAAAACTAGTAGATTTAATAGAGCTTGGGGAGAAAAAAAAATAAAATGAATCACCACCACCAACAAAAAAAGGCCAAAAAATACCAGTGACTACCTAGGGAAATTCTGTTCTAAGTTACACAGATATATTTTGGAATTGCCTTTGTATGGTAGACCTTAAAATAAGACACAGAGGATTTCACTGGAAAATATATGGAAATTATTTAAATAAGTTTCACCACTGTTTCCTTATGAACTTTCTGAAGTATCAACAAGAGAGGACATAAAAATTAGTTTTGCAGATTTCTGAATTCCCAGGTTAGAGTGTAATTATTTCACATAACAATCATCTTTGTAAAAATACAAGAGTAGTGAGGGACCTCAACTGAGATTAAAAGCTTTAAAGAGATATTTAAAATATATAACAAAGCAGGTCTTAGCTTAATATGTATTATTTAATATTTGCCACACATTTAGTTATTATGTTTCTTCACAGAAGTATGCCAATGAAGGAATTTTCATAAAAAGTAAGGAACATTAATAAATTATATATTATAATCAATAAATTATTAGGAAATTGAATAATAATTATGAATGTTTAATGGTTTATAAAGAAAGATAATCGAGACAGACATACAAGTTATTGGCCATACTTGAATTAAATTTCTGACATAATCTGCAGATACAGAGGGATGAGAAATGCCCAGTGGGGTTAGATCATGTGTTCAGCTGTAGATATTGTTTGCACTTTGCCAGTGAATGTATTTTCAGAAAACAATTAAACAGAAACAGCAATCATTACTGTGGGCAGCACTGTCTTTATTCAGCTTTTGACTAAGATTTTCAGTCAAAAGCATTAAAAAACCATAATACTAGCCATGATTGTGTTAAACAGCTTCCAGTTACTACATGCTAATGAAAAACATCTGTAGTATATTATACAGCTGAGGAGTAAAACTATTTTGTAATAAGTTTCCTCACATAAAGAAGTATATTTCTATCTCTCATGAGACACAAAAGCCGACATAATCCAGCATTACATAATTTCATCTCAACAAATAAAATAATAATATATCTTCTCTTTCAGGTCTTAAAACTAAAGAAACACAACCATATTTGTAAGAATTATTTGTTTGACACATTTCAAATTACCTCTCAAATCAAAGAACAAGGTGTCCATTTACTTTAAATCAGGTAATAATAGCCTAGTCTTCAGTCCTAAACAATATTTCTTCTGTGCTTAAATGTACAAATCACAGTAGAGCAATTGAATACATGGGACATAAGTGTGGGAGTTTGTGGAAAGTTTAGACACTACCCCAGTTAGTGATATGAACCATTGCAAGAAAAATAAAAAATATCAAAACCACATCTTTTTTTTTTTAATTATACATCAATTTGTGTATTAACATAATTAACCTATTTAACCAATAAATTTGATTATTTGTTTCAGCTAAGAAAAAGTAATTTATACTTTTCTCTTTTAAGCCAGTATAAAACTTGAACTTTTCACTATGTTTATTTTGGGAATGAAATAATAGAATCATAAAGTAGTTTGGCTTTGAAGGGACCTTAGAGACCTCCTTGTTCCATTCCCTCAGTTTGTGTGTGAGCCAGCAGTTTGCCCTTGTGGCCAGGAAGGCCAATGGAAGGCCAATTCCACTCCTGGAATTAATTAGGAGAAGTATTGCCAGCAGGTTGAGAAGCCTGGTTCTGGAGTGCTGTGTCCAGTTCTGGAGTTCACAGTACAGGAGAGAAATGGAGCTTCTGGAGTGAACCCAGTAGAGGAATACAAAGGCGATTAAGAAGCAACTTCTGTGTTACAAGAAAGGCTGAGGGAGCTGGCTCTGTTCAGCCTTGAGAAAAGGCAACTGAGGGGACCTTATCAATATCCTGTCTGAAGGGAGAGGTGTCAAGAGGGTGGATCCCGGCTCTTCTGCTTGGTGGTGCCAAGAAATAGGACAAGAGGCAACGGGCACAAACAGATGAACAGAGGTTCCACCTGAGCATGAGGAAGAATTTCTTCACTGTGCAGGTGACCGTGCATTGGCACAGCTTGCCCAGAGAGGTTGCTGGGGTGTCCCTTTCTGGAGATGTTCAAAAAACCATCTGGATGCAATCCTGTGGAATGTGCTCTAGGATGGCCCTCTGGATCAGGGAGTTGGATGAGATGACCCACTGTGGTCCCTTCCAGCCTTACTTAGTGGTTCTGTGACTTGCCAAGCAACTGTCTTGGAGACCGAGCACCTGCTCCTCTAGCATACTCTTTGGTGCTCAAGTGTTAGAAGTCTAATACTGAAAAGCTGGAAATCCCTACTACCTATAATGAGATATAAATATTTAAATTTCTTCTTTCATCTTATTTGAGCAATCTGGGAGCAGCTCATGCTTCATCAAGTATAAGTCAGAAGCAGTAAACAAGATCAGCAATTATGGGACAAAAAAAAGCTCAACAAAAATATCAACTAAGCGACAGTGGTAATAAATGAAGACTCAAAAACTACAGTACTTTTATTGTCCTGAAACAAAGCAAGTGTTTATATGGAGAGAAACTTCTAAGAGGCACACAATCCAAATGTTGAAAGAACATTTTACTGAAAGAAATGTCGATCAATAAAGAAATATTTAAGTACTTAAAATACCAGCTCTACCCATCATAGCTGTTCTAATAAACACTGAAGCTGACTAGAGGATAATAACAAAACCCATTAAAATCAATAAAAATAATGGATATTTATGAAAAAAAATCAAAATAACTAGTTCTAATTGTACAACAATTAATATTTTAATTTTAAAGAATTTGTAGGAACAAATTTTAAGTATAACTCTTCTTAATTGCAATGTTGTTATTCCATCAGAGAGTCTGCAGTCAACTTCATTCCTTAGTCAAACAATTCTTACAGTTTTGCTTGTGCTACTGACTTCCGAAAGAGCAGTAATAAAAAGAAATATTTTACTCATTCCTTTTCAGGGGGAATTGAAAAAAAAATATCATTCTCAATTAAGTTTAAGACTTACAGATTTAAATACACTATTTTCAATTCCTTATATCCTCAGTTTATGTAGAAATAAGAATTTCATGGCCTTCATTTCCTGTTGTTTTCCATTATGATTTTCAATTAAAAAGACAGTTTAGAAAGACAGTATATAGTACATTAAGTAACAGCAGTTGCATCTCAGGCTAATCTGTACCAAAAAAGAAAGCGAGTTCTACCCTTCAAGCAACACAGCAGTATGAGCCATTCAAGAAACATAAAGGGGTAGTTTTACATTTTGAGAGAGAAAGATAAAGAAAGAAAAAGAGAGAGAAAGGAAGAAAGGAAGAAAGGAAGAAAGGAAGAAAGAAAGAAAGAAAGGAAGAAAGGAAGAAAGGAAGAAAGAAAGGAAG
>QUSF01000039.1:2942583-2994197 GCA_003676055.1 Chloebia gouldiae
AAAGAAAGAAAGAAAGAAAGAAAGAAAGAAAGAAAGAAAGAAAGAAAGAAACAAGAAATTCACCAGCCTCCTTACCCCCACCAAAAAGCATACTGAGGAACACACAACAAAAAGTAATTTTATCCAATATATAGATACTTAAATATGTGTTCTAACATCGAGGTTTTCTAAGTCCTGAGAAACTTACATCAGGTTGTACTTTTGTATTTGGCAGTCTCATGGTATTTACCCACTCATACAGTAGGCCTGAAAACAAAAATTTCTCTTGATTCCTAATTTCTGTCCCCTCTTCCACCTCAGCTTCCATACATTTCACGAGAACACCAGACTGTTTGAAGAATTTGAAGAACACCAGGAATGTTTGAATCTTGTGTAATTTTGCCTCTTTAGAGAACAGTGTTGATATTTGCCTTTCCGTTCTTTTTTTTCCTCCTTAATATCCATACATTATGCAGCTGAGGAAAACAAAACTAGCAGGAACTATTTAACTTCAAAATATATGCACATGATGCCACCACTGGAAGTCTGGAAAACTGAAATGTTTTCTAATAAAATTGAAATGAGCTGTGGTCTTACTACAGAGCTTTGATAGGAAATCTAGCTGTTAGTATTATAGTGGTACATGGAATTCTGCTTGACTGTACTGCAATTCTAGCCCTCAGCAGTGGTTTAACTCTGATTATGCACAGTGTTGACATAAAGTGGTTAATGCTTGCACAGTTTGAGAATTAGCATCAAAGCCCTGGAGAAGCAGAACAAGCTAGAGCTGCTGTGCTATTAGCAGATACAGCCCTGCAAGGTTGGTTTGCAATTAGTGCATGGAAAGTGTCATCCTGATATATGACAAAGCTATGATTCAAAAAAAGATAATTTGTTTTTAAACAAATCCCTTAGTGACCAAAACTGTCAGGATAAATGTCTTGCCAAAAAGCATTCTGTCTCACTGCCTTTCTCAGCTTCTGTTTTCTTGAAACTTCGTAATATCAGAACCGATAACTGGGAACAGAGAAGGACTAGTATATTAAAGCAAATTCCTTAGCAGTTACCAGCTTTAAGAAAATTTGCATTAATGTTGTTTACATTATTCTAAATTGAAAGTCACAAAGTGAATGTAGCATTAAACTCCCCTCAGAGCCATCCACTACTTTCACAAAAATAATATAATTTCTCCTAAAGCATGTGATATTTTCTTTACAGAGTTAGTAATATACTGAGCCATTTTTTCTCTACCCTGTAATTCACTTAGCTCACTCACAAAGTCTTTTAACCTGATATACTGTCCAGTCACTTGTACAGACTATTGCTCTGTTCCTCTAATGCTTCTTCCACTTCAGGATGCAGATTTAGATTGGATCAAAGAAAACTTTAGTTATTATAAGGATTCTTTCTGCTAAAACTATTTTCAGTTCCGCCAGAAGCTTATGGCAGTTGTAGTATTAAAGCTTATGGCAGTTGTAGTATTAAAGTCAAAGAACAGAAAAGAACCCTGAAGGGTCATTTAGCCAGTGGTCTTGGCACAGAACAAGGACAGCAAAATACTGGTATCATTCATGACAGCATATCGCCTCCTGAATAACCTTCAGCAATGAACATTCAATAGTATCTGCAGGTAAATTATTGCATTGCTTACCAGTCCTTTCTATTAGAACATTTTTCCTAATGTCTAACTTTTCCTAATGCTGGAAGTTAAGCCAATTACTTCTTGCCTTATCTAGACTGGACATGGAGAACAGATTACCTCCTCTCCCTTAGACGTATGCTTTTATAATTTTTAAGACTGTTATCAGAGGGGTTTTTTAATTGCTTCTGTTACAAGTTGAATATCTTCACTTAATTCATTCTTTTCTTTTGTTTTCGAGATTTAGATCCCTAACCATGGATGTTGATGTCCTCTGGATTTATGTTTGCAGATCAGTGTGTTGCTGATCATCACAGAACAAAAATCCTTTATTCCTTGGTGTCACCCCAAAAATATAACAACCACACCAATTTACTAAAATTCCCTTTCACTGGTGGAAATAAAAATGCAACAGGTCTGAATGAAACACATATGGAATAGTTTTTGCTATTCCAATAGTATTGGTGATATGGAATGGAAATATTCCTTTCTGGTTATAGTTTATCAACACCCAACACTGAAGAGAATACTATTTTTCAAAGCTCTAGAAATGTTTATTTGGGTACATGAATTAAAATAGGTTGACCAACTGATTAGATTTAGCTGGATTATACATATTTCCCTACCATTGCAAAGTTAATATTACAGAGACTTATGTAACCTATTGTTTGTAGTGCAGAAGTTAAAGCTCTGCAGTAAACCTCATTGATTTTAAATCATTCAGTAATGGTGTTTTCCATCACAGTTTAAAGCCTAAAGGTTGTTGAATTCTTTCCAGAGAGCAACACTAAATCTAAACTGCAACATTACAAGATCCTTTAGAGTGAAAGGTAATCAAAGAAAACAGAAATTAGCTGCTACAATCAAAAAGGAACAGAGAAGAGTGCAGTTGCTTCATCTGGAAAAATCCAAGCCAAAATCTGCCTCCCTGTCAAAGGAAGAAGCAGTAAATTGCTGCAGTGACCCAGGAGCCATCTGACCTTACATAGAGGTACCTGTTCAACATTCTACTTGAAGTGCTTATAACTTATAAAGGATTCAGCCTTTCTCTGTTACTATTCTGCAGTTCTGATCTACTCTCCTAAATGTATATTTGTTAAAAATCTTCTATTTATTTGTCGATCCGTTTGAAACAAATAGCTGTTAATGTATACAATAAAGCCATTCCTGCCCCTTAAGGAAATGGTGAAATAATAACCAGAAAAATGATGCATTAAAGCAAATATACCTTAAAATTAGGCCACCCAGAAAGGGAAATATATAACCGAAGGTAAGAAATCCTCTTGATTCTCCCTCCAAATTAAAATAAAAAAAAAAACAACACAAAACACCTATATTTGGAATTACAAACCATGTCATTCATTGATACCTGAACAGGCTCGAGAGCTGGGAACCAAATGAAGTTCTATAAAGTCAAATATAAGGTCATGGGCATAGGAAGAAATTGCCTCATGCACTAACACAGCTTGGGGGCTGAGCTATCAGACAGAGGTCCACGCAGAAGGAGGTACAGGACTGTCAGCCTGCCTTCTGTGCTGGGGTACATCATGGAACAGATCATCATTAGTGGCACGTGCAGGAGAGCCAGGGGATCAGACCGAGCCAGTCTGTGATCAACCTGGCCTTTCTATGAAAAGCTGTTGCATGTAGTGGATGAGGAAAGGGGCGTGGAGGTTGTCCATGGATTTTAGTGAAACCATTTACACCATTTTCTACAGCAATGTCCTGAAGATACTGGCTGTTCATAGCTTGGACTGGTACACCTTTCACTAAGTAAAAATCTGTCTGAATGGCCAGACCCAGAAAGTGGTGGTGAACAGATCTGCACCCGCTTGGTGGTTGGTCACTAGTGGGGTTTCCCAGAGCTTAGTATTGAGACCAGTCCTGCTTTGTATTTTTATCAAGTGCATTTGCAGTAAGTCTGCAGATGACACCAAGCTGGGAATGCTGGTCTGCTGGAGGACCAGAAAGCTCTACAAAAGGATATGGACAAGCTAGATCAATGGGCCAAGGTTCTATGAGGTGAAGTACAGGGTGTTCCTTGGGTCTACCGGGTCTACAGAGTCTACAGGGACTACCTTGGGTCACAACAGCCCCAGGTAGTGCTGCAGCCTGAACAGATGCCCAGCAGAAAAGGACCTAGGGGTGCTGGTCAACAGTGGCTGCAGATGAGCCAGCTCTGTCTAGGGTCAAGAAGGCCATTGGCATCCTGGCCTGTATCAGAAACAATGTGGCCAGCAGGACCAGGGCAGTCCCCCTGAACTTTGCACTGGTGAGGCCACACTTGGAATCCTGTGCTCACTTTTGGGACCCTCATGGAAAGATTGACATTGAGGCTCTGGAGCATGTCCAGAGAAGGACAATGGAGCAGGTGAAGGGTCTGCAGCACAAGTCCTGTGAGAAGCAGCTGAGGGAGCTCAGGGAGACTGGAGAAAAGGAGGGTCAGGGGAGACCTTGTCATTCTTCACCACCACCTGAAAGGAGAGTGTAGCCAGGTGGGGCCAGTAAAAAAATGAAGATGAGAGGAAATGGCTTCAAGCTGCACCAGGAAGGCATGAACTGAATATTAGGAAATATTTCTCACCTAAATGATTGTCAAGCACTGCAACAGGCTCCCCATGGAAGTGGAATCAATATCCCTGGAGGTGTTAAAAAATCTGGCACACAGGGACATGGTTTAGTGGTCAGTTCAGCAGTGCTTTATTAGTGGTCAGGATCATAAAAGCCTTTTCCAACCTCAGAATTCTAGTATTTTATGATTCTAATGCATACGTAAAACTCAAGGGTGAGTATCAAGAAGATAAGATGGGACCAGACTTTTCAGTAGTGCCCAGCAACAGAATGAGAGATGACCACAAACTGAAAGACAGGAAGCTCCATATAAATATGAGGAAAACCTTCTTTACTTTGACATTAGCAGAGCACTGAAATAAGTTGTTCAGAGAGGTTATAGGGTCTTCTTCTATGGATATTTTCAAAATCCACGTGGATCTAATCCCTAGCAAACTGGTGTAGGCAAACCTGCTTCAGCAGACTATTAGGACTACATAATATCCAAAGGTCTACCTCAACCATTTTGTGACTTGATCTAAAATTTTCCTTGGGAACCTTCTTCCTCACTATGATTTTGCTTCTATGGATCAAAGTCTGGTACTAAAAATTCCTCTGAACCTAGAAACTTTCCCCAATCCATTCTACCTTCCCCAGTAAATGATACTGAAAGAAAGGAAAGCCTTCATTAACTTGGCAGGATGAATCAGAAAAATCTCTGACATATGGCCAGATGTCAGAAAGGGAAAAAGATTCAGCAACAACACCACAGACATCTCCTTCCTCCCTGACTCCTAAGGTGCTCCTTCAACATAACAAGTGCAATTATAGTGTACTTTGAGCTTGCTGCTTCAGCTAGCATCAGTGACGCCTGGCTGGAAAAAAAAAAAGAAAGAAAGAAATCACGTCCAGGGAAGACTTGAGTCCAAGGAAAATAAAGTCAGCCATCTACTGGGCTACAAAAAAGTATTTGAGAAGTATTATCTAAATGTATATCTTCTTCTGGGGTTATGGGAGAGGGGAAGACAATTAAAAGAATGTCAGGAAATTATTTTAATAAAGCAGTAAAGATACAGAGGCCTCATTTTCTTAGGATATATAACTCGGTTCACTTAAACTTTGTATGTGATGTCACTCTGGTGTGGGGTGAAAATAGGGCTTAGCCCATTAACCATTAATATTTAGAAAGTAGCAGAAATTGAATACATTTAGGGCTATGCTGCTGTCCCCTAAGAAATACATTGCCCTGTTTCCTTGGTGATTTCTTCCATGTCAGCAACAGATTATTACTTAATTAAATTACCATTTAAAAAGGATTACATTTGTTATTCCTCATCAGCAAGATGCAAAGAGCACCAGTATGAACAGAACTATTCTTAAATTATGAAAACCTCCCCATGTGAAGGAATTTGGTTCCAAAGATACCATTGCTGGTAAAATGTACTTATTAATATTTGAACAATCTGTTAGACTACTTAGTCAGCAAATATCTGACCAAAGCTATTAATTGTTAAAGCACAATATTATGCAAATATATGAGACAAGACTCCATCTCATTATCTTCATATTTATAATGTAACATATCTAGTTTCTATTAGCTCCTGCATTAATTTTTAGAAATCAGTTACTCATACAGAGATTAATAACTAGATATTACTAAAAAAACACACAGATTTTTACCCTCAGGCAAACTCTTTTCATTTTAGCAGCTTTAAAATAATAGTTTTAGCAATTCATATTACTTACTACAGAGAAATTGTATCCTAATGATATCATAATAGGATTAATTATCTTTTTGAAACAGCTCAACTGCAAATAAATTCATACATGTATTTTTTAAAATATCACAAATTGTGCCACAAAGTACCTCTGAAAGTGATGAGCTTCATCTAAGGGTTTTCAAGAAATTAATAGATACTCACGGGCTAAAACCTCTTTCTAGATAATGGATCCCTGCTAAAGGAAATAGATCACTTTAGAACTCTGTCTGGAAAATACTGTAATACTTCCCTTATGACTGAAATATGATTAATACAAAGGAATCACCAAAAGAAAACAAAGTTAATTTATTAATAACTGCTTTCTAATTATTTTTCATTCATTCTTAAACACTTTAGATGGGAACAACGTTTCACAGCTGTTGCCATTTGTGAAAAACACTATCTTTAACAGAGTTTATTCATACTAAAGCTATCTTTAATAGCTTTTCCAGAACTATATTTTTTAAGGAAGAGGATGATTTAAGTTCACTGCCTACTTCTGCACTTCCTTTCCCTTCTTATGCAGTGACACTGTAGACTCACTCTGAACCACAGATTTAAAAAAAATTTAAAAATTATTAAACATTTTAAATTGATTGAATCAATTTAATATGAAAGCTGCAGAGAAAAACAAATACTTTACTGATTAGGTAATTTCTTCTTACTAAAAGCAGAATTCTAGATAGTATATGATAAAGCATGTTTCAGGAATCATATGCTGTAAGGAAACCCAAAAGAAAATTGCTCTTTGAAAAAGAAGCAAGATACTATTCTAAAACAGAAGCTTTTGAAAGTAAAAAACATAATAATATATGTTATTTCTTACCTCATTACTTGACTCTGTAGTGCCAACACCAAATTTTTGTCATTCACATTGGACATTGTGACCATAATTTAAAATGTTATGATTCAGCACTTCAACTTTTGGAGAGTACAATTCAAATATATTTTTAAAACTCAATTTTGATATCTCAAGCAGGACAGACAAAATAATAGGATAAAAAATTATTTTTCAATGTTTGAGATTGTTTCACATTATTATTCAATTTTTGAGGCATTTTAAACACCACCTAAAGTAAATTTTTGCTTCTCATCCATTGTAACAGCTCTGAAAAATCTTGAATTTTATTCTTCCCTTTCCCTTTTTCCATTGCAGGTAGATCAAAGTGGGATTGTGAATGAATGTATTTTTATATAGAATACAAAATACAGAAACATAAGAATTGCCACTTCATTTAATCCTTAATAATGTAAATTCATTATTTCTAATTTCTCAGAAGAAAAATACCTCTGTTACTAAGAGCACCTTTTTACCCCTCTTAATTTAATTAACTTTAATTTTACTTTTTATGGAAGTAAGCAGTCTCTATATCTTGGACAAAATTAGAGAGATGTTTACACCCAAACTGACAGCCACATGATGTTTAAATTACAATACCAGCACAGTCATCTACACAGTTGTATAATCTCTTCACAAACTTCTTCCTGAGCAATCACATATTTAATTTCCTTATTTTATGTCCTACTCTAGCAAATTAAGGCATATATTAAAAATGAGAATAGATCTTAAAATTTTTGAACAATAATACAGTGAAGTTATTGTTTATCCAGGCAATATGTAACTACTGATACTTAGATCAATTTGGTTTTCTTTCCCTGGGATTGCTGATAAGATAGCTGACTATGAGGTGAATGGAAGGGTGGTGATCTCAGTATTCTGAGACTTATTTCCCCTAAGATTTTGTGAATTCCTCTTTTTTGCAATGGGCAGAGCTTTATGTTTTAAGCATAAACTAATTCAGAGTTGTTGACTGCAGAGAAATCAAAGAAAAGAAAACAACAGCTAAACCCCAAGACAAAGCCATATCTTGTTCCATAAGCATATACAACAATGTACATTGCATAAAATTCCAGGGAACTGCTGCAATTTGTTAAGTACCTCAATTCGTTTTAAAGGGACAATTATATTCTCATTAATGGGAGACAGAACTAAGATTAAAGAAGTAAATGTTAAGATAGAAAAGGCTAGATAAAGGAGACTAAGGAGACGAAATGAGGAACCTGTAATAGCAGCTAACACTTCTGCAATTAAGACTATTTTCATAGACTTCACATAGAGAACAGGACAGTGGTATTCAACTCTGGCAATATCTGTACAAAGTAAAATTGTATCATTTCTGTAAGTCACATTAAATGCTTAAGAATTGTATTACACAGAATATAAAGTCTGTGAAAAAGCTTCTCTCAGTAGACTTTTGTTCTGTTACAGTTTTTAATCATAACGTTTGACAAGGTAGAGGAAAACTACCACTCCAGAAATCACCTCTGGATAAATTCAGCTTTGGCTGACATTTCAGATAATTTATAAATTCATTGAAAAAGTCAGGGAACATAGCTGAATAAAATTCA
Organism: Chloebia gouldiae; assembly: GCA_003676055.1. Classification (NCBI taxonomy): domain Eukaryota; kingdom Metazoa; phylum Chordata; class Aves; order Passeriformes; family Passeridae; genus Chloebia; species Chloebia gouldiae. Next base: position 2,950,921 of record QUSF01000039.1, read on the forward strand.
TATTCAAGAGTGGGGGAAGAAGAATTTCAAAGGATATTCAGTCCAAACAACAAAACTGAATCAAGTATGGGTGTTAAAATTAAGCAGAAAATGTAAAACAATGGGGTTTTAGAGCTCCTAGAGCTATTCTAGCAGACAGATTAATCAGACAGAGACACAGCAATTAGGGGCAGAACTGGAGTAAAGTGGGCCTCCATGTGATAACATTTAACAGCATGAGCCTTTCTGAAAATGCAGTCCAAGAAAATAGCTCAAGAAAATTCAGCTGTAATGATAACAAAAATAATGCTGCCAGATAAAAGCAGAGGTGAATGCATAAAAATTATGCAAGCTGTTTCTGAAATGTGTGGGAGAAAATAATAGTATTCATAAGATACAGTGTGAAACCAAAGGAGAAAAGGTAGGAAGGAATGGCAGAAAGCAGTACTTGTATTGAATACTTGAACTATAGATGAAATCAGTTACTTTTCATCTGGATATGTAAAGTCTTAAAAAAAAAGGGCAGCAGATTACTGACAAATCAAATAGGGAAACTTGAAAATTTGAATCTCAAAAGACAGCTGAGCACTTCAGTTCCTGTACTTTCCTTAAGAAGATGAAGCTCTTTGAAAGAATTTTTATTATTAAATGTCCAAAGAAAGGTGTATCTGAGCTCACATCCATCCTCTCAATATTAAAAAAAATCTCTCACTCAGGATCTAGAGCCCACTCCTAAAAGGAAACATCATATAAGCACATTTAAAAACACCATGAGATGATAAATTTAATTAAAACTTTTTTCTTTTTTCCCGAGGAAACATACAAAAGATAGCTGTCATGATTATTTTTTCTCCTTCAACATGAGATTGATTCCCAGAACCCATTTTCTGTTCCTGCAATTAGAAGGAAATTCTATCTCTCATAAATAAGTTTTGAGAATATTTTTTAACACTTCAAGAAGTTTCCCTGTGGCCAGAGTTGCAGGTGAGAGAATATTCCAGAGTTCCATTTCAAAGCTGGAGTATTTGTATAAAAAGTATAAAAAGTTGGTTTATAACAGTGTTTTTTTCCATAATGTCATCGTCTTCCCACCTAGTTCTCTGTACTTCACTTTTCACTTTTAAGTCCTAGGATGATTAACCTCATGCTCTAACTAGCAGTCACTGGGGAGCAGGTGAGGAAGGTCAGCCTTTTTGAACCAGGTCTGAGCTGTCAAGCTGGCTGACAGCAGAACTCCATGGATTGCTTGCTTTCAGTTCACCATCCTTTCAGTTCTCCACCCTCTCTTCTATTTCAGACACAGCACTATCAGTCCGCAAGGAAACACCACCTTAACTGTGGTTTCACATTGTCTATCTGTGCTTGATAATGTAGCTAAACCAGGATAACATCATAATTGTGGAATACCACATATGAAATTAGTTCCTAAAGATATCCTTAGACAGATCCTCAGGAATTTCTCCTCATTCAGCCTAGTGTTCTTATATATTTTGCAGGAAAAGTAAGTCAGCTTTGTAAGTTTGGAGCAATAAGATGATGTCATCCCACTTGTAGTGGGTTATCCTCCCTCAGCTGACTGTCAGGGGTTCCATTTCCTCCACCTCCTCAACAGAATTTGAGAGGAAAATAAGACAAAAATGTTTATGGGTTGAGGAAAAGATAAGGAAATCAGTCACAGCCAGGTGACTGAGGAAATTAATTACCACTTAAAAATATAGTCGAATAGGGAAAAGCAAGGAGGAAAAACTAGAACATCTTTATTCCAGCCTTAGTCTCTGCTTTATTCCTCCATTCCAAATTTTTCTATCCAGCCTGTTCCAAGTAACACAGAGGGAAAGGGGATTCTGCTCAGTCTATAACAGCTCCTCTCAGCTGCTCCTTCCTCCTCACACTTTTCCCCACCTCCAGCATGGATCCTTGATGAGCAGTATAGTCCTTTAGGAACAGCCTCCCATTCCTCCCCAGGCTGCATTTCCAACTAGAAGCCCTGCTGGAATTTATACACACTACCCCTCCTCACTTCATCAAAATTATACAAGATATTCTCCACAATTATTCTGGTCTCTTGCAAAGTTCAGTCCACATTTTGCCTGCTAACTTTCCCAGTTACTGTCCTTACCCTGAATTCTTTAAAATTCCCAAGTCAGGCAACAAAATGGCTGGGATCAGTTGACTTGGCAGGCCATCAGCTGCACTCGTCGCTGTCCCTGTCAACAGGACAAGGGCAAAAAAATACAACAAAAAAGTCATGGTTAAGATAAGGACAGAGAGACCACTCAGCAATTATTATTATGAGAACAGACCCAGGGAGGGGAAATTATTTTAATTCACTGTCAATTAGAAAAAGTAGAATAATGGAAAATAAGTCTAAAAATATCTTCCTTCAATTTCTCTGTCCCTCCATCTAGTTCATCTTCACCTCTGGCTCTTCTACTTTTTTATCCACAAGCAGTGCAGGAGTATGGGAAAAAGGAATGAATCTTCCTTTCCACACTCTTCCCCTGTTCTAGTAATTTTCTTTCTTATTTCCTAAACCTTATACAAATATTCCAGTTTGTAAAAAGAACAACCCTTTTTACAAACCATTCAAAAGCTTCTGTTTAAACCTCACTTCAAAAGGAAATCAGGATTGTTACAAAAACCATAGAAATTTAAATTTGCCAAGTTTGGAAAATTTGGACTCACAGTTTGCAGTTTAAATAATTTCTAAATATTTTTAATGTATCTTCTATATCTATACATGCATACATATACACTTTCCATATGAATATTGCAAAATTTAATTGGTCTCAGTACAATTAATTAATATAGGGGACACTGTACTTTACATATATATATTATAGATCTACAAAATAGACATAGATATCCTATCCAGAGAGGCTGGTATAAATCTTGCATAATAGTGTCTTTACAGCCCACAGTACATAATTGTAATGTGAACACATAACCTTTTCAATACTTACATTGGGAATTTCCAATAGTGGGAAATAAGACTAGAAAAAAAGAGCAAAACCAGCATTCATTGGAATACAACAATCTTATTTCAAGTATATAAACCAAGGAGAAGCTCTTGTTTCTCATAACACGTAAGCAGCAGCCTGTCAGTTCCAATAAAAGCATGACAGCTTTGGTTCAAAACATATTTCCACAAAGTAAGCATGATAAATCAGCCACCCGGGCTCAAATCAACCATTTTTTATGTATGCAAGAGGATGGAGATAGCCTGTCCCACAGAAGACTCTCCACATTAGGCTTTGCCATATTGTTTCTTTAGGAGCTTGCTCTTTGAAATGAGGAAACCAAAGAGATACAGGTAGTCATATACCACAACATCATCAGACTGCTTTCTTTGCAACCAGCTTCTAGTGCAACTGAAACTTGTGGTGACACAGGATCTAGAAGCCAAAGTTGCTTCAAAGGGTAGAGAGAGGGAAAGACACAATAATTCCAGTTAAATAATTCCAGTATAGGTGTGCTTGCCATGAATTTCCATCTAGGATAAGGTAGAACTGATGGATAAACTCTTGAAGCTGAATTTTATGGTCCAACAGATGTTGACTAAATATTGTAGATTGCTGTAACATCATTACAAAATGGCATTATGCTTGTGTATAAATCCTTTGGTAATAAGTTATTTAGACCTTTGAAATATCTCAAGCTCAATATAGAATAACTGTTAACATTGTGCGTTTCCTATTTACTATAAAGCCAACAGCACTCATCACCACAAAATCTTGATAAACAGCAAATATTCCCCTGAGGATTAATACATGCTGCTCTTAAAGTGATTAAAGTTTCAAGAACTGTCTCCTACATCTCTCAGAGACTGGTACAAGGAATTGACCTTTCTTGAGCAGTTTCTCTCTCTCTCAAATATACATGGAAAGTTAAATTAGATATGGAAATCCTTGGAATGTGAAACATATAAATAAATTTTATAATATGTAGAGCAGGTACAAAACTATTGAAATGTTTAAGAAAGCTTTATTCCCTGAATTCAATTTTCCTGAACAACAAGTACAGTCCCTTATGTCCTCTTTAACATCCAGATACTTGTGACAAATATACAGAGTTAGAAAACTCATGCACACTGTAAATAGTGAACTGGAAATTCCGTCCAGCATAATTTGTTTCGTCTTGACTGTTCTTAAGTCCACACTCATCAAAAGGCAGAATAAGATAGCAAAGTTTTGACAAGTGGTGGTAAGGCTTGTGCTGATTTAGACAAATGGTCCAAGGTCCTGAATATATGATGTTAATGCTTTATGAAACAGTTCAGCCAGTAATGGCAGGAATAAAATAATAACTGCCGCTATACATACATCCTCCCATAATATTTCATACACAACGCAAAGATAATGTATAAAATACATTTCCCTGAGATGGAAAGATAAATAAATAAATCATCATCTCACCATGCTCAAGACAGCTAAATACTGGACTAATTCTGCTTTGTATTGGACTGTTTCATATATTTCTATAGCTGTAATTCGTTCCCAAAGTGCTTGGTAGTACTTAGGAATTTGCCAGAAATTCTGCTTTAAAAGGCAATGATCTCATGTTACAAGAAAAAAAGTTCAGGTCATAATCCCAACTGCTCTATTTGTGGATACGCCTTTGAGCGTCCTGGTAATTAAGAAATTTTAAAAGTTCATAATTATAATTCTATTCTGCTACCTTTTATTCACAAATCGATGTTATTGCTCTCCATGAAAATCACAGTTATTTGATTACTATCCTACTCCTATTCCTATCACTATCCATGTGAGAAGCTTAAAAAAAGAGACACCTGGACCTGCACAACCCAGAAGACATTTTATCAACATGGGGAAGGAACAGGAGTATTTCCTGTGGTTTAGGGTGCCTTTAGTGAACTAGACTTGGAGGTCTGGAGAGGACCTTGAATATGAATTACCACTTGAAAATTAAAAGAAGGTGTTTATTCACACACAAGGTTAAAGTGGCTTAAAGATCTTTTAAAGATCTTTCTTTCCTTTATTTGCTTTAGCTCTGCTGTGGCAAGATGTTCTGAGGATGACAGGGACTGACAAACAGAGAGCAAAAAGTAAAACAACCCACGTAAATATTACTTTGCTTTTAAAATGGTGTTTATGACTTTTGTTATGTTCAAGAGATTTGACAATGATTTGCAGAGGCAAGAAATTGTTTGGGCCTGTTTTAAGGAAGTCTGTGGCAGCAGTGTATCTCTAATGCAAGATCTTGAACATTATTCTGCTTGATGGAGCATACAGCATTTGTTATATTCTTAAAAGAGGGGTTAAAATATACAATTAAAACGCTGATCCAGTATTTCTTTCTGCTATTAAAATATGAACAGAAGGGATGCATTTTCAAAAGAGGTTAAGGCTCAAGTAGTAATCACCAGACCATTGAAGAAGCCTCTTGTTTGTTTAATCTGCACTGGCAACTATTATCTGTACATGACCAGTTCTACCCATGATCTTCTGAGCTGTGTTAAGGGCAACATGCAAAACATGAAAAATGAGCTCTGACAAACCTCTGTCTGTGAAAGATGAGCTCTTATGAAACAGTGCTATTACTTAAAATGCCCTCAGTGAGTGAATTTTTTTTTCTTTAGACTACAATGCCACTCAAATATCTTATTAAAAATAGAATAGACTATACTATTGTATTAAAAATAAAATTAAATGTACTTTTTAACATTTTTCACACTCATAAGCATTTCCCCTCTATAAGCATGCACAGATTAGATATTGAACATGAGGTTATTTTAAATAATGAAAGATACATTAAAATATATTCTCTAATGTACAGCTGAAGAAAATAGCTACAACATACCAATTTTTTTTTTTTTTGGTTGGGTTTGTTTTTCTTTTACATCTATTAGAAAGTAATTGCTATCCTAAAAGCCTATTTTACAAAACTATTAGTGTGATCATAGATTTCAGCCTCATAAAACATTCCCATTTTTTAACCATAATAATATAAACAGTTGAAATGGATAATAATGGTGATGACACACTTTAGAAGACTTTACTGATCCAACATTATTTGGCTCTTGTATGCTGCTAACATATAATTTATAAATCGATGTCCTTTCTGAATTATTAAAATATTAATTATAACAAATAACTATCTTTGCCAAGAACTGCGTAGATAAATAACTGATAAATTGTCAAAGGGGAGATAATATATTTATTATGCATGAACAGTGGTATTTTAAAACATTAAAACAAAACTACTATAAAATGAAATATAAATGGAAAATTGTTGTGCTCAACAGAGATGGGAAATAATGATTAAGTAAAAACAAAACTGTCAAGTCTCTTACATTTCATGAGGGTTAAGATAAATCTAATAAAGAAAAAAGCCAAAGAGTTTGTCAATTTAACAGTTACAATGATGGTTTTTCCCCCAGAAAACAGATATAGATACAATTTTCAAGTGCCATAACACCACAAGATCTGTGAAAGCAATCAATCAGAAAACAAAGTGAGTAATGAAATTGAGATATTCTTTTTATGATATTTTTCTCCAAGTTCCCAAGTCTTATAACTGTTGAGGATCTGTGGAAAATAGTGCCTGTGAGTGAGATCACTCTGCCTCTGATTCTTGCCTATGTTCCTTAAATCAACTGTAACTTTGTGGTAAAAGAATTCCTCTACACAGGTGTGCTATGGCTGACCACTTTGTGAGGTTCATTGCTACATAAAATTGTTCATTTTTTTTGCCTAAATACTGCTGACATCTAATGTAGCTGTGCTCATTGTACTTTTTCATGTAGACTTCCCTGGGAAAGTGTGTCCTGGCCAATGCCTGCTTGTGAACTTCTACTGTTCCTGCTGTGGGATGTGTGTGACAAGTACATGTCTAGGTACAAAAAATTTCAGCAGAGTGAATGAACATCACCCAGAGCTTTGACCAATGAAACCAGGAAGGAGAGTACATGCTACTGGACTCTGTAAACAAAATGGAATTATCTTTCACCTGTATTTAATTATTACTTCCCCACTACTGAAACACTGAATATCAGAACTCTGAAAGAAGACAGTAAACTTTATAATTTCACTAGACTGCAGACAAACAGTTTTAATCTCCAGATGTGAAAGAACACTTTTATCTTGTCTGTGTTGCAGGACACTATTACTTTTTTTAAGATTTTCACATCTCAGAGGAAATAATTCAGTGGCACTGTAATACAAGTATTTTAGCATCCAAAAAAAAAATCCCAAAAACTTGGAAAATCTCAAACATGGGGCAATCAATAATGGAGGGCAAAAGGTAAAATAAATCTGTTTTTATAATGGTGCCTTCCATACATTTGACATTTCTTCAAGCAATCATTTGTTTCTCATTACTGTATGCATACATTTTTCCTATCTTCTTTCTCACTGAATTTATCAGAGTATAATGTATTATCCCTCTACAACGTCAAAACTCTCTGATCCATCAGAGACCAAAGTCTCATGGAACCACTTTTACACTGTTGAATTCTTACCACCTAAATATTATACTATTTCTTAAATATGAGTTTAAATCATAGTTTTTGTTATCTGCAGCAAACAGAAAACCTGCAGGTATTGATTTTAGGCTTAAATTTCTAATGAAATTTAGTGAAATATTTTTTCTAACTTGTATATAGCCATTGTTAGGGGTTGCTATCCTCTCTCCTAGATATTTTCCACTCTCCCAAGCAGCCTTTTCTTCAGTGGGTAAATAGTTTCATCAAAGTCATCTCCTTCTTTCCCTCCCTGCAGGCTTTATTGTATTACAGCTGAGCCTTTCAAGACTTTGTTCATTCACTTTTTCTTTTACCTATTCTTTCATCACTTTCATATCATCAGTTTCATATCCCTATGTCTCCATTCTTCCTTCTTGTCTTTGCCTATCATGTGTAAATAGTCATTCAATATACAGTTTTTTACAGAAGCTGGTCTGAACATAACAATTTCTATCAAATTTAAGAGCTCCTATAAGCAGCTGAAAGATCCTGTAAGACTTTATTTTTATATACTTCGAGTAGACATCTTGTGTTCTGTTTCCTACACTAGCTTGGAGACAGACTTTTTCCATTGTTTAATCTGTAGTGTTTTTTTATGTGCAGTTAAAGTGTAGCTCTTCATTTTCCTAGATGTGGAGGTGATATACATCAAGGCAAACAAGAAGAACTACAACACAGCTTGATGTCAAAGGCAAAACATGCCTTATATGGCAAAACATATTTTGCCTGACCAATTTATCAGTAGAAAATACAGCATTAATCAGATCTGTCTAATATCTTAGAAAATATAATTACAGAGATTAAAGGTAGGACATGAAATTAAATTAAACTAAGTCCTTTTTTTTTTTTTGGTACATGAAGAATCATTGCAGTTTTTATGGAAACCTCCAGCCCTGATTTTAAAATAGCATCCATAAATGTGTTCTCAGTGTCTTGACTAACACAGTTGTCAGCCAGGTTTCTGTTACAAAGGTGTATGAATAATTCATTTTTATTCATGCAGCTAACAACTTAGTCTTTATCTGTTCATGAACTTTTCATGAAATTGTCTGTGCTCTTTAGGTGGAACCACTCAAGCCACAGTACAGCATGCACTTCCTTCTCCTCATGTAACCCTTCAGTGGTGAATGCTCAGGTTTGGAGTTGTGCTTATTAATTGTAGAGCCCTAATGATATTGTTGCATTTCTATGATTTATGTAACCAGCATTGCATAAAGTTTACTTGGGTCTGGCCAACATACAACTATTCAAGATTAAAATTGAATTTAATCAGCATTCCCACTAGGAAGTGCTGAAACTTTTGTGGAAAATTAAATATGAAGAAATTGGTTCCCTAAGGAAATTACCTAGTCCTGACTATTCTTCAGCAGTAACCTTGGAAATCTCCTTTTCCATGTGACAGTCTTTGTCCTCAAGTTAATAGAAATCCAGAACTTCTGAGAATACAAAACACATTATTTTACCTTATGGTTTTGTTTCGGTTTTGTTTTTTTTTTTTACTGTCTGCACAAATTTTACAGAGAAGAAAGGTGTGGATTTTTTTTTCCATCCTCATTTCAACAGTTCATTTTACGACCTCTATGTTTTCTGCTATATTATAGCTATCAGATAAAAGCTGAAATACTTCACAGCAAAATCAACAGTTCTAAATCAACTATTTTATATCCTCCATCACTGCATGCAATGTTTTATATGTTTGGTTTTGGTTTTAGTTTTACATAATAAACTTGTCATGCTTTTCTTGGCAAGAATTGAACTGTAGAGCTACTAGTACTCTTTTAATCAGTGGCCCTATGTTTCTATACCAGGAGACCAGAATATATTGTCCCCAAGACAGGTCTAGGACACCATTTTACACTTCCATTCTGTTATGGAGGTTATTTCCTTCTTCAGTATCTTCTCCTCCTTTACATTTTCCATTGTTAATTTGGTGCAATAGGTATATTTCAATCTCACTGAAAGTGAATGGCAGTTTTTATGTAATCTGTAGCCTCAGATCATATTGATGCATATTACACTTCACATCACCTAAGCTCTTCTTGTTACACAAAAATACTAGGTTTTGTCATATTAAATCCAGCTGCTGTTTGCCTTGGCTTTCATTTTTCTAAGTTAAAATCAATTTCTAAATTAATGAAGTCAATTTAAAACTACTTTTTCCACAAATAGCCCTTTTAATCACCACTGTGGATTATAATCCATAAATATAATTATCTAGTAAAAATCATATACTCCCCTCCATTGGCTCCATGTTTGATTGAGACCGTCTAAAGAATTTTGTGAAACTATTTTAGAGGTTTTATTCAAATAACAGTGTAACCCCACTTACTTAAGAAAACTCAGGTGTGCTTTTAAATAATTCCCCATGTATTAAATTCTAAAATCAAAAAATAGCATTATATATATAACTTCAGGTAATAAACATTCTGTATTCCTTAGTTACTATTCATCATCAGTTATAATAATAAGTTTGAGGATTCTAAATATAAAGTAAGCACACTATGATTATTAATTTGCACAACACTATTATCAAAAGAGAACAAAAAAAGAAATACAACAGGGTGTAAACATAACTTTTCATTACTAAGACTTCCACAACCTTTGGGAAAACTTATTTGATTTTTCAGTGATAATTCAGGGAAGACTACCCTAAAGAAAAACAAAGAAATGGAGGAATGGTTAGAATTGAAATATTCTTAATGAGCAGTAATTGTTAATTATTCTTTTTAAAAAATCAATATATGTTCTCATGTGGATTATGCAATATAATTACTACCTGTGTTATACATCTGTTTCTCAAAACCGAAGGTAAATCAATAATGGCAAACTGTATAATATGCCATCATAAAACATACTTAATTTTCTCCATAAAATTTTTAGACTCAGCCACTCTTTGGGCTAAATGACACTCTGTAGGCTACATTTTAGGGCTGAATTGAATGGAACTTACAGAGCTCAGTTCCCAAGCACAAATCCCAAAGTTCAGTTAAATGCTTGGATCAATGATAATATAATCCAGAAGAGAGAAAAGTCATTGTATTTATCACAGAAAACTAAACACAGATCTACCACATGGAAGCTCCATATAATTAATAGCATGAAAGCTCTAAATTGGCTTTTTGTCTCACATTACCCCCAGGCTAGCTGTTTAATACATGTTAGACCTTGGGCTTTTCTATCTTTCTTTTAATTTTCCCCCTTTGAGACCAGATACCTGCAACTAAAGTTTGAAAGAATCAGAACAGGCTTAGTATCTTCTTCTAAGGCATTAATGCTCTTTTTTAAAAACAATTGCATAATAAATTATTACCTAATTATTTCTTCAAATGACAAGAAAAGGGGAAGGTTCAAATGAAGCAACAATGAAGAAAATTCTCACTATCTACCCTACAAGATATATTCCTGAAAAAAAAGTCAAGATTATTGTGGTCAGAAGATTTCTTCTATATTTCTTGTTGCAGTAAATATCGATACCCTTCCTAAAAATACGCTCAAATCTAAATTCCAGACAAATTGTGGAAGCAGGATTCAAAAACCTGACTATACCCTTCTTGGATTTGTGTCTCAGGACTAATTTGCAGAAGGGCTATAGATAATTCCTGGAGAAGGATGCTTGCTATCTTCCTGATGAAAATGATTTTGCACATTTCAGGAAAAGGGAATAGTAGTTACATACACATTAGATGTTCTTCCAGCCTTTAAGCTAGAGGATTTAGCACTCTTGGAGAACTCAGAAACAAGCAGAGAAATCGCTTTGGTGTTAGCAACTGCTCTTAAGCACTGTTAAATTAAAGATGGACAGGTCAACATCAGACCTTAAAAAGAAAAACAAAACAAAACCAAACAATTAATTCTGCAAGACCATCTTCAGACATTCACAGAGAACACTTTTCACTGTAGACCTTATTAGAGACTTGGAATTAGAGACTTGGAACTACTTTCTAGTTGCTGTTTGGCTTCAGGTAGCGCCTATGCAGTTGCTAAGCCTGTGGCAAGCAAGGAGATAGAAATCTTATGCAAACCTAGAGTCTTCCTGAAATACAACGAATGCCTAGAAGTAGGAGAGAGTTAATGCATATTCTAGGTTTATATATCTATATACACAGAGTACCCCATATTATGTCTAATTTATTAGACTTAACGTCACAGATGGTACCCTCAAAGGTTCTGACTCAAATTTATCCAACACTTCAAGGATGTAAATCAAATATATTGTCATATATTCATAATTGTGCATATCTATTTCCAGATTTTTTTATATATTTTGTAAATGCAAAAGAAGACCATTTCCAAAATTAATGGATAGAATACAATTCTTCAGCTGACAGGGACTAGAACAATCACCTAATCCAATTTCTCAACCTATTCAGTACTGATCGAAAGTTAAATTTTGGCATTTATCATGTGGTCCAGAGGCTTTCTTTGGTGGCACTGACAGGCACAAGGAATCAACAACCTCTCTAAAAAGCCTGTGCAGGTGTTTGACCACCGTTCAAGCAAAAAAGTGTTTTCCAATGTCCAGCCTGAACTTTCCCTGATGCAGCTTTGAGCCATTCTTATGTGTCTTGTCATTAGGTCCCAGCACTTCCCCCTTTCCATGTCTCCTCCTCAGGGAGCTGTACAGAGCAATGGGGTCACCCCTGAGCCTCCTTCTTTCCAAACCAGACAGCCCAGAGCCCTCAGCCTCTCCTCACAGGATGGGCCTTCCAGCCCTTCCACCAGCTCTGTTGTCCTCCTCTGGACCATTCCAGGACCTTCCCACCCTTCTCAGACTGTGGGACCCAGCACTGCACTCAGGACTCAGGGTGAGGCTGTGCCAGGGCTGAATCCAGCAGGATGATCCCAATTCCAGCTGGTGCTGCTGTGTCTGATGCAGCCCGGGATGGGGTTTGCCCTCCTGGCTGCCCGGGCACACGCTGCTGGCTCAGCCTGAGCTGCTGCCAACAGCATCCCCAGATCCCTTCTGCAGGGCTGTTCTGCACACACTCCTCTCCCAGCTTATACTTGTGCCCAGCTTTACTGCCTCCCAGGGGCAGAATCTGTATTTGTTCTTGTTTAATGCCACTGATAATTACCCAGTGCTTCAACATATCCAGGTCCCTCTGCAAGGCTCTTGTCCCCAAAGAGAGTCAACAAATCCACAGTGATGATACACAGCAATTTCATGTATTCTAGGTGCTTTAAAACAGAGAAGCTGCTGTCTCTCTGTAAATGCGGGTAAATTACCTGCCTTTTTTTGATTTGTCCCATTTAATTATTTCATACCCCCTTCTCTGAAAGCCAAATATTATAAAATGTAATCTGCTAATACAGCTCACTACTTAATGTATCTTCAGAAAACATTGCAATCTCCAAGAGTCTATTTAATGTTTTTGTTTATGCTATGCCTACTTCACTGGTGTCAGAGTGGAATAGGCAAATCCTAATGGAGAAGCCATTCTCCATTAGGACAATTAGGAGAATTCTCCATTCCTAATGGAGAAAGCCTGAGCATTCTCACACCACTCAAGCACCCATACACTCACCATGAAAGACTTGAACTTCTGAGACCTTTCGCAGTGGATGGCTCCAGTAAGCTGAAGGGTGCTCCTGTCAACTCCTCTCTTCCACACACACTCACTCTCAGGAGCTCTTTCTCCTTTTTCAGGTGCAATCCTATGTTTCCCATAGCAGATTCTCAGTTGATCGATTCATAAAAGTAAATAATTTAATAATGTAGTAGAGTAGCAGGTTAGCTTGAGATGGGTACATCTGGGGAGAGATTTCAAACAAAGAAATGGTCTCCCCTCACATGCTCTCAACATTCCTTACCAGAGCCTTCTGGTGCAGTGGTGATTTTTAGGCAGGATATTCTAGCACCTTATTGCAATCTTTCTCTTTTTACATCTTAACTGCTCTTGTCAAGATGCACATTTAACTGATGGCTCTAGTGCCCTTATCTTCTGGTTTGGATTTGAGTATTTGCTTGCTGCTGCAACCCTAGACTTAGGTAAAATATTACTTCTCAACAACAGAAACATCAGTGTATTATCAGTATTCTGGTTATACTAAAGACTGTACACAGCACTGTACCAGCTACCAGGAAAATTACTAAGAAAACTCTCTTCCAGCTGAAAACACATCTAAGTGTATGTTCACAGCTTGGGGTCCAAGATTTCAGGAAATCCATCTACTCATGCTAAGCATTCAAGGCAAAGAAAACAACACAATCAATCACAGTATAATAACTTTATATTGCTCATTCTACTTAAAACATATTTCAGTTAAACCACCAATATCTGCTAAAAGTAAGGTTTGCGCTAGTGTTCACTATTTGTAAAAAACCATAATTCAGAATATTCAGTACTGACAATTTGCAACATGTACAACTCTTTCACATGTAGGAACTTGCAACAGACAATGATTTCAGAAAAATGAGTAAGAACAAAGAATATTCAAAGAGCTTGTAGTATCCTTTTTATCAGCACTATGCATGATACAGTGATTTCCAGCATCAAAAAAATTCTTTCAGATCTTTGAGATCTTAGACACAATATATTACATATAACACATTCACAAACCTCCCAAACTGGATGTAAATTTCATTTTAAACACCTTATCACTGTTTCTCACTTTCTCCCACAAACACAGAAGAAAACTGCCAACACAGACAGCAGAATTACTATCAGTATTGATATTTAAAGTTAGTCTATAGATATTAAAATACTGATTTGTTTTAGTTTAGAGATAATGAGCTAGAGGTTTCCATGTTGCAAAAAGATAGGCCAATTACAGTTCCCTTCTTTTTGTACTGCTTCTACAATTTAATGGGCACATGGAACTTCCATTAACAATAATGGGACTTTTGTGCAAGCACTGCAGAGAAAATAAAGCCCTGTAGAGTTTTTTCTTATAAACAACATGAAACGAATGAGAATGATAATAATCTCAAAGAAGTAATGCAAATTGCATTATACTGAATGAAAAAAAATTTGAGAGAGTGGTCCTGGTGCACAGGGAGTAAAATTAAGGAGTGAAAAATGCAGAGTGCTAAACAAGACAACAAAGAAAACCAGCTCAGAAAATTATATTGCAGGTAGGTTGGTCCAGGCTATTCAGACTAAATATCTACAAAATATATAAAGCAGAGACATTAAAAATAATTCTGGATCAAATTAAAGAAAAATTAATATAAAATGCTTGTCAATGGGCTAGAAATAAGTAATTTGTAAAACTCTTGAGGACAAGCTAACAGACTAAGTTTATTTGCAAAGTGCATATATTAATAAAATTTTACAAATACTTGTAGCATTCTTTACAGTGTTATTTTAGTTGGACTAACCATGGTTTTGAGTTCTTACCTGACTGACTGAGCTATTAATGAACTTCCATCTAAAAGATCTTCATTTAGGCCATTCAGCTGGATCAAAGCACATCCAGCTTGGTTCTTATTTACACTCTATCTTGTATCCATGTTCCATTTTTGCAACTAATTCTCTCTGTTTATGTTGCGGTAAATAACTGGTTTGGGAAAAATCTGTTTCCTGTTTTTCTTTGAGTACAGAAGGGTTAGTAGACCTAAGCAAGTATACCATGAAGATGTACCTGCCAGTAAGTCTCATACAACAGGGATGAATCTAGCATAAAACTCTGAGTATGGATTCCAAGGGTCAGGATGAAAAAGTTAACTCAGCTCTTGTTAACAGAAGTAAATCAGGAAAAGGAATATGCTTGTAGATATAATTTTTGCAATGCCTATTTTATCTGGTAACATAATGTTCAGGATTCTTGAGAGTTTCTCTGATCATACCACTGGGAAATCATAACTTAGAAATATAATTTAACTGTATTTTATTTTTATTTTATCAAATGAAAAAGAAGATTTCTGTTATTCAGTGTATAAAATGTATAATGTACTATTTTACATTGTGTTACATTTGCACAATATTTCTTAAATTACATTTATCAGGAAAAGTATTATGACTTAATACTTATAACTAGTAACTCACAACCTATAACTAGTTCTTGAAGAACTTATAACTATTCTTGAAGTCCCAAATAAAATTGAAACATTGTGTTTATATTTTTGGTATTTATTTCTGCAATGATTTTCTCTTTGATGTATTGTCTCATGCTTTGTAATTTCAAAAGACTTATGGCTAAAACATCAATAGTAAATAATTTGTCCTTTATATAGCTTTTTAGGTTTTTTTGGTTTTTTTTTCCTCTTAACTTTTGTTGGTTTTGATCCTTTTCAACAGAACTGATTAGCATTTAGTGTAAGTAAAAATAAAAAGGCTGGTATTTTGGGCAAGATTTTGGTTTTCAGTTGTTTTGCTGTTGGTTCCCCAGGAACCATACATGTGTGTAAACACATAGGTTTATAGATTTTGGATGTTTATATTTTTTATGGCATATTGTTTGGAATTGGATGGTTCACATTTTATTATTAACGCCTTTGAGACACATAAAATATGCATGAAAATGCATGAAAAACATAGTGAACTAAGTGCAAATATTCTTAAAGACATAATTCAATATTACTTTCATACATCTAGGTTTTAAATATATTTAGCTGGAAAGAGGGAGAAAATTAAAAAAAAAAACCAACAAATTCTCCCTTTACAATATTTCACACTCTAAACATGATATTTATTCTAAAGAATGTCAAAGCAAATCTGAAACTACTTATACAAGAATATAAGTTTAAGACAAAAAAAAGTATCTTTCTATCAGGGGCACACTGTTGTCCAGACAATGCATGAAAAACATCTGTCTGCATACTTGAAAACAGAGGCTATGGAGAGTACTGTTTAAATGAAATTTGCTGATGATTTCTGCACCAAGAGTTGAGCAAACACAGTAAACCAGCTTTTTCACAGCAAGGGTTCAAACTGCAGTATGCCATGACTCACCTGAATGATGCATTTCTCACCCATTATTGCCCTAGAAAATCTATAATCTCCATTCATATGTTCCTCTACAGGAAACAACCACACATTCCTGCCACACTTGAGTTTTACTCTAAAGCACATCCTGTCCCACACTTCCTTAAGTTCTTAATAATCATATAAATAACTTGAATATTTGTGAACACACTCACATATTCTGCAGCCACCATTTCAAATTTCATAGCAATTTTAATCTGAAAATGCCAGCTTTCCAAACCACAGAGTTGTAATCCACCTCAGTGTAATGCTCAGTCTCAGATCTTAATATTTTCTGTGGAACACATTTGAGGGACAATTTAAAAACTTCCCACTTACGTTAAGTTTTAACAATTTCACTTTTTTCATGAAAAATAAAAACACCACAACCAACAACAACAATGCCAGTCACAAAAACAACAGAAACAGCAACAATAACAAAAATTAATTGCAGGTTGGAGAGGAGGCAAAACTGGAAGCAACTGGACAAAATATAATCAACAGCATTTTTTAATGCTATTTAACTGTAATTGTACATTCCAATGAAGACTTTAGCCTGCCTACTCTACCTGTAGAAAAGGTCCTTAGGGGAGTCACATTAGCTTAACTCTTCCCAAAACTTCAGATAGACCAGTCTTTTGCCCCAGAATTAGCTAGTTCCATTAAAAAAATGGAATCCTAATGATATTTGCTTCTTGCCTCAAAAAAAAAGATTACCTGGCTCTCAGCATTTTGAACTTTATTGAATGGATTGCCCGTGTTACCAGACATTCTTCCTCTGAGAGATCTTGCTCTCTTTTAGCCTTGCTGAATGCACTCAGGAGAATTACTCTACGTGTCTCTAAACACAGTGGTGTTACCATAACAGAAAGTATAAGAGAGTGGAACAATTTACATGGAAAATCTGCAGTACTGCCTGCCTTGCTTTCTTCCCTCTGTAAGGAGCACCCATCTTCTCAAAAGTGAGAGTCCCTTACCCCCACCCCTGGCAATTGACCTAAGGTGATATAGAATAACTTCTGGGTCAGACTCTGCCTCCTTATAGCTACTGTAAAAATTGACTCTGTCCTGGATGGAACCAGTAGAGTTCCCTTTACCTACTTTTGGTTTTACAAAGTTTATTAAATAGCATTATTTTCCTACTGTACTGTATCTTCAACCTCTGAAAACATAAAACAGCACAACTCTGCAAAATTTCTGCTACATTTCAGTTCCATTCTGAAATGTGTTTTAGTTTTATGTCAGGCCTAGGATTTAAGACTAAAATATGTCTACTTTAATTTAGACCTTTTTGAGTTAATTCGTTAAAATCTTTTTAATATATCTCTACTTTGTAGAAAAGAAAAACCCAGACAAAGCAGATTATGTGAAAAAGGTATATTGTAATTAACAAAATCCCAAAGGCTTGTCACTATCAAAAAAAGTTCAAAACAGAATGGAGCACAGAAGGAGATAGAGAATCAACAAGTATGTCAGCTATGAAGGAAAAGCTGAAAGTAAATTGAGGTATAAAAAAGAAATTACTGGTACATCTGAACCTTGCATACAGTACCTAAAGATGATAATTCAGTAAATCAGATTTGCAGTTGTCTTTGGTTAATTTAAGTTTTTTTGGTCTGTAGACATAGATAGTATTTTTTTCTGGGAAAATCCAGTAGAAAATAACTAGCTTTGATTAACATATGTTCATACAAGAATATATGTACTCTTTTATTTAGCAACAGAAACCTAAAATAAATTCAAGATTTTTACCAAGAATTAAAGAACAGCTTATTCAGCTAGTGTAAATCAGAGTAGTATGAAAATTATTTTAAAATATTGTTTGTCTGAATTTCACTATTTTTAAAAATAAAATACCTCCTTAATAATTTCATTTTTATGTTTTTGAAGTCAAAAAGTATTTATCAAGTATATTAATGTCCCCCTTGCAAGAAAAATAAATAGATTTTAAGAGGTAGTTCTTAGAGCCAGCCAAAGAAAATGGTGGATTTACTGTCTTATGTGCTGAGCAGAGGCAAATATTAGAGTTCCTTTTTCCATTTTTTTCTGCCATAATTTCTGAGGAAACAGAAGAAGCTAAATCTTAGGTATATATCTGTCACAAAATTAATATTTCCTTAAAAGCGTGAGCTCTCCTGTAGGGTAAGAAAGGAGCAGACTCTTCTTATTTATGGTATTAATGTATCTGACCACATCTAAGCAGCCATATTTTACACTGGACTTGGGTTTCCAAGCGCAAGAACAGGCAGGACGGAGCACCATAGAAATATTTCAGAGCTCCTCCAGTTATATTTTGCAAAAGATCCTTGAAGCAAGGGAATAAGTGAAGAATAATGAAACAAACAACAAAAAAAAAAAACTTGTGAAAAATTTGGGCCAAAAACTATGGAAATTATACATACCTTGATTTGAAGCATCCTGAGAAGATAATTTTTGGTATTTCTCTAAGAACACAGAAATGTATTGAGTTTAAAACCAAGGTAATAAAGAGTTTGAAGACCTTTTTGTACAATTTTTCTAGTGTACCAGTGACAGATTATAAGAATGTTAGTTTCTCATTGGAAAAACAGCATTTCATGAAAACTGCTAAATGAAGTATAGGAAGATTTTTCATTTCATTTTCAAATATCACAAACTAAGAAATCAGAAAGTCTGGCAGGTTATTTTAAAGGAAGAATTATCTATTTCAACTATTATATTTTCCTTAGGAAAAAGTCCTCCTTAGTGAGAGGAGACAGAATATGTGTTTCTTAAAACAAGGTCTGGTCAAGAAGTTTGGCTGAAATTATTTTCCAGCTGTTCAACTTTTGGAATTGCTGTAATTATCATACATGTTCTCTAATCAACATTTATCAACATGGCATCAACCATATTAAATCTGCTATTTCTTCTGTAGGAAGGCTTAAGCCTTTCTTAACTTTGATTCAAATGCTCTTTTTCCAAAGCTTTTCTTTAAATTTTTTTTGTTTCTTTTTCAAAAATTGATTTTTTTTAATGAGTCAATAGAAACCTTCCAATACAAGATCATATTATAAAAATGACTTTTGTTTAGTCTATTAAAATCTGGAAATAAAAGAGCTTAAACACATTGTATTTGGCTTTCTATTAGCGTAGTCTAAATTTCATCATGGTAAAATGATACAAAGGGTAGGTACTGAAATAAGAAGGAAAGCTAAACCCTATGAGTTGCATCTGTTTCATTCCTGCCTTCTTACATGGATTTTTCTGAGTTTGACATTTTCAATTATTATTTTCATACAGATTTTTGTGATGCTATGCAGCAGGTAATTAAATCAGGATTTCTTGAATGGCAAAAGAACTTTAAGGAGAAATGGAAGAATTTTATGCAGAATCAATATTTGGTGTCCATAGAATAAAATTCCTATTTCTCGTATCACAGTATCAGTAAAAGTAAACTAAATCCAAGGATTATTTATGTGCCTAACTTATCACTGTTGATTTCAATAGTTTCATGACTTCACTGCCATAATCATCAGCTACTGAAACTATACTCAAGAGTTTTACACTGTTTCCACCTATCTCAACTGAAATATGAGATGTCAGGTGAATTTAACACAGCTTTAAATAGCTTTCTTGGCTTTGTTATGACTAAGTTGAATGAACAGTCAATCTCAATTACACTTTTAATGTACTGAGTCACAAACACATTCATGGGATGTGAACCCTTATATATATATTCAAGAGACGGTGGTATGAACTGGTATAATCAGCTCAGTATATATATACATCTACTGTCCTGAAAATAAAAGTGATTTTCTTTAACAGTTTTTTGAAAGTACTTTATGTTTATGTTGATTTCAAAAAACGTAGTGCTAAATTACCAACCAATCATTTCAAGAGATATTCAAATAGAGTAATCTTTAGGGGCTTATTCTATTCATTAGAAATTGAAAGAAAGACATTTATAAGAAAACAACTGTCTGGTGCTGTTTATTATTTCCCTTTATCTTTTTTTTTCTTCACTGTCACAATGCACCCTTCCATGCCTCCATTTACCAGGACATTGAATATGTGAAATAACATAGCTTGCTTGCCATTATGCCTGCTATCAGCTGTCATATTTCACATAGCTGACTTATATTGAGTAATATTTCCCTTTACTTCCTCTCCTTATCATGAGATTCCCTTATTGGGCTTTTGTTCCTCACAGTAAAGTAGAAGACTTTTCACAGCATGACCTTATAACTACGTTTTAAAAAAATATTTGCCATGCACAAGAGAGTTGCTTGCATTTCTTCATACTCACAGAAATCAGATGAACTGCAGCATGTACTGCTTTAAAAAGATAATTTGAAAAAAGAGCCAGAGAGCTGCAAGAAAATGCCAACTACAAACACCTCAACACTTGATCTGAGAACAAATTTCAATATGAATTTGCCATAAGGGATGTATAAAATTTATGTATTGCTTTGCCTTTTTCCATCATTTGGACTATTTTAAGGTTGTGGCTGCAGCTATACAGCTGTGCAGCTCCACCTTCAAATCATAGATTTATCCAGCCTGCATTTACAGTGAGAATTTGTCTTCACCTTCATGTGGGTTAAAGCAAAAGCAAACTACTAACTACACCTGACACTGAAAATAAGGTCCAACCATTTCAAAGTTAACTGTAATATTCATCATTCAGTTGGAGGGGTTTTTTTGTCTTTTCAAATGTATATATAAGCTATAGAAAATACACGTATATATTTGATTTTCCATATCTATACTACATAAATGAAATAGTTTCTGGACAGCTGCATAAAATTAAATTTCCTATACCCTGGACTTCATCAATGTTTGAAATAATTAGCTCTACAAAGTAAGAAAAGACAATAATAAAGATTTTCTCTCTCCAATATTGTGTCTTCATACAGCTACATACAAGGTACAGCCAATAGCATTTGCTATGTCAATCAAACAAGTAAGTGTCATTACATTAGATGCTTTCATTTAATTATTTAACAATTCATACAAATATTTCACTGTATGAATGTCTATATATATATATCTGTATATGTGTGTGTGTGTATCTCTGTACACAAAAACGCACACAAGGAAGTGCCTCTGGCCCCACTCACTCTCCCTCCTTGCACTTCTCTTCCCATGAAAAAATGTCATGGTATTCTAATTTCAATAAAAATGCAGAAATACTGGTGCGATTTTCTTGCTTTGTTGCTGAAAATAATGTTACATTTTCTGAATATGACTCATCTTTTCATATATCTCAACATGAGTGGGAAGGTATCCCATTCTTCCCATTCCCATTGGCACCAATCAGTATTCCAAAATAAAGGTTGCTGCACATAAAGAAGTGCAGCTCGAGAAGACAGGCTCACCGGCTGTTCAGTTACGCTGAATATAAAAGATCAGCTTTTCTCTTTCTACACACTTCTCAGGAGTTATAGTCAACCAAACCACATTTACAATTCCTCTCAGTTCTTTGCATTCATTCACTATGTGCGCATTATTCTGGCTTGTATTCAGAGAATGTGTGCTGAATCCTAAGCACTTACACTGCTCAATATTCCACCAGGAACACTGTGTACAGTGATGGTTTCTGAATGCATACATTGGATTTACTCCCATATTCATTTTACATATAGCTTTTTTCTTTTTTTTTTTTTTTAAATCCCCACCCTCCCCCCTTTCCAGAAAAATGCAGCTTTTATAGACTGCTAACTCTACTTTTCGCAGAGTACTGCTCTGGCTGAAAGCAGTGGGTGTCAACCTGGCATTTTTCGTTCATGATACAATTTATTTTCTTGCCAGTAAGGTTTACAGCAAGGGATACAAATTATCTGATACAAAATTACTAGCTGAAGATAGTTGTCATGCAAATATTAAACTATCTACCTTATTTGCATATTTGCAGATAAGCTGCTAGAGCCATCTAAATTAATTTTAAATAGTTCAATGTATAAGGCAAGCAGCAAAGAGTACCATGATAAAACAAGAATCCTGAGGGTTTCTCCATCATTACGTTTCAATTTTGGTTGGAAGATGAGCAAATGAAACTTAAATTAAGCTCTTCTACAAACATGTAAATTGGTAGAACTTTTACAAATCTTCCTTACATTTTAATGATCTGTCATATTTCCAAGCAGTATATAGTAATAACTTATGTCTAGATGCAACATCTCAGGAATATGTCTTATGAATGAGTTAAAAATAAATCTACAAGCTTTCAGACTAGATATCAACCAGATTTTTTTTTCAGATTCCAGATATGTTATGTTAGCATATTTAATTTTATATGGTTTGTTCCATTCAATTTCCTCTTGAACGATTCTAGAAAAGTATAGCCTTGGATGTGTATTGCACATGTGGTACTCCTAATTTTCAGATGCAAATGAAAGCAGCAGAGATATCTTTCTGGCAATAGAAGTCATTTTTCTAGAGTCTAATATAAGTAAATATGAATAAGATTACATCTTGAAATGGTCAAATAGTGACTGTATTTTCTTAAGCATCTGGAAGTGCTGAGCAAATTAGTTATTTATATTAAACACAAAATGTTGATAAATTAGAAAAAAGAATGCAAAAAAAGTTCAAAATATAGATGTAATTAGATAATATTTTCTATAATTCAAATATTATATATAATTAAAATATGGTATACAATTAGAATATAACTAGAAATAAATCTCAGAAAAGTTTTTACCAATAGTATTATTCAACAGAAATGTTTTTTTGCTCTTCATTTTCTCAGTATAACCACTTGGATGTAGATGACCTGGAGAAGGTCCATGCCCAGTCCACTTCCTCCACCAAGTAGGTAATTGAATACTGTATGTGCTGACACCTCTAAAGATTTACAAGGTAGAAGGGAATGACTTGCATGTTATTTTCTGATTTCAGTTTCAACCACAGAAACATCTCCCCAGCTGAATCAGTCATTCATTACATTTTGGCAGCACCAATAAGCCCTCAGCTTGCTTTGTAATGAGATGATGAGTTCATTTAATAAAGGAAGGAAATAAACTCTCCCTAGATCAGAACCTATTTCCTTTTGCAAGCAGATGTTGGGACACTAGAAAAATTGTATTTTATCTCAAGGGAGTGCTGCATGCCTAGAGAAGCTGTCTTATTTCTAGAGTCATTGCCAATTTGTTCTCTTTGTTCCTTGTTGCCAGCCAAATGTAAGTTTCTCCGTGCCAGACACCACACAAACTGAATGTTGCACATCCAGCAGCTATCTATCAGTGCAGCCACATTCCAGGGATAACTGCGATGCTCAGGTAATGGCTGGTGTAAGTCCTAAAAAGAGTAGCTTCATCCAAGAGGAACTTAACAACAGTTCCATCTGGTACCTCTTCTCACTGCTAATTAGCTGGCAGGGCAGTGGGAGCTGGCTAGAACGGCTGCTGCATTCAAAAAGTTTGCTTAGCATGAACTATAAATTTGGCTGCCTACATTTTCACACCCTAAGAGGTGCTCTTGGGATGATTATTGCCCTTGGCAGTTATCTGCCTCCCTAGGCACAAAATGACTCACTTTGTTATTAAAGTAAATTAAAGAGATTGAGGTTTACTGAGTGTTAGGCAACCCACTAAACACTGGAATAAGGTTTTCTTGAAGGGTGGGTTTAATGCCAGACCTGGACCTGAATTCAATTTGAACAGACTATCTACAGTTTCCTTGGCAAAATGGAAGTGTACAGAACTTGCAGAAAAAGTTGTACTCTAGAAAGGGAAGGCCGCTTTCCAGTGTGTGTATGCCTGCAGAAGAAAAGGAGAGGGGAAGTACTGAAACCAAAAAGAAAAAGAAGCCCAACCAAACCAAACAAACCCTAAAGAAAATAAAGCAAAATCAAGTAAGGAAAAAGGTGAATCCTAGTATCAAAAAGCACGAAGACATGGGATAGAAAATCTTACCTCAACCTTCCCTCTGGCGTAAAAGCCTTCATTCTGGGACTTTTATCATCTGTTTTTACCAACAGTTTATGCAACACAGACCCTCAGTTATTTTATTACATTCTTAATTTTTCACAGCAAAACTTAATATGTGATCTTTTATGTCAAGCATCCACCATATTCTCACATACTCGAGTATAACTGATAAGAATTTATAAAAGAGAGAGGGAAAAGAATTATCTACATTAGTGAGATAGCTCTGTTACCAACAGGATGTGTAATTTTAAACTACTTATTTTGAAAAGTTATGATTATTAAAAAATTCTTAATTTCAAAGCAATTAAAGCTAAGCTCTTGTGAGTGAAAAAATTATTTTCTAATCTGTTTTTAAATTTATAAATACACACATACACAGACACACACATGAATATGTGGAAGAGGCTTAAGAAACTAAATAATTACTTTTCTGAATTAACATCATCAAAATCTAAGAGGAGATAAACAAACAGGGAATACATAATATTTAAGAAGGGAAACCAGTCATTCCACATTTCAGGCACCAGAATAATGCTAGAATGAATGTTTACAAGCAGTTTGTATAGAAGTAGAAAATTACTGAAATTACAAAAAGCATAGCAAATGTGAATTTATGAGGACAAAAAAGAATTGAAGTTTCTTAATTACAGGTCTACTGCATTACTTATGGGGAAACATTACTTTTTTATATGACTAAATTGAATAGAAAGTGCAGTTAAAAAATTCAGTAATAGTACTGACTTGAAATGTATTGTGCATACCTTAGAAACTAGGTCTGTAACTAAAACAAACTTTGCAAATTTTAGATCTGGCATAAAATCAGTCAGATGAAACTCAATAAAAATAAATGCAAAGACCTATATTTGGAAAGGTGATAACAAGAATGGGAAACAAGCAAGTACAGATCAGGCTGAAATCCTGCAAAAAGGAACTAGATGCTGAGTAGATAAAATAGATCCTTAGTCAAAAGTGCAATGCTTTTCCTTATCATCATGACAGGCAGCTATCATTGTGGGATATAGCAACAGTAGTGTTATATATGATGACAGCTATTCTGGTATACTTATTCTAGGGAGGTGTCTTTTGGAGTACACCTTCAATTAAGGGTGTAGCAGTTAATTATTTAAAGCAAATCCATAGGAGAAAATGTTGCACCCCGATGAAACACTGCATCTATATATTCTGCTTTAGTACAAAGGACCCTGAGGTTTTCTGTAATGAAAGCAGAAAAATATTTGTATTGTGGAACCACAGATGAAAAAATAAAGACTACTGCAATTACAGCAAAGAGGGTAAAGGCTGCCCTGTAAAGGTTACAACATTTTTACTGCAAGTTTTTAGATTACAAAATTATTAACAGTAACAGAGATGATCTAAGTATACTTAATACTACTTAAGACCAGAAGGACAGATAACATACTCCCTCAAGGTCCTTTTGAACTCTCCACTTTTATCCCAAATGCACATGCAATACTTGCTTAATGGCACCGAGTTCCATTACTGGACAGGATCTAACAAGAGTTCCACATCTCCTCAGAGGCTTCTGAACTGAACTGAACTGAACTTTTCAAAGATACAAAGAGATATAATTCATGTTGCAGGGTTTGGGGTTTTTTCCTCCTATGAATTTGAATATCTGTGGGTTTTATTAATTTTTGTTATTTCTTTATACTTTTTGCTTTTGAAATGCCTAGCCCACAGCATCTCCAAATACAGGTCTTCTGTTAACTGTACTTGGTTATACACATTAACAAAATTTAAAACAAAGTATATATGTGTTTCACATACATGTTTCATTATATTAGAACTATAGAAATAAGTTGCATATATTCTGAAATTATTGCATATATTCTGAAACTATTAAACCAATCATATTGTTAGACACTATTTAAATCCCTCAGAAAATCCCTTAGGGTCCTTCTGACCAAGATCAGACTAAATAATTAATTTCCATGATCCCTGTTCTTCACAGTAAATTGTCTAGGGCCAGAAGAAACACACTCCATAGACAGCCTGTATTGAATTTGTCTGTTAACACGCCAACTGTCTAATACTATATAACACCACAATACTACTATATAACATCATGCCAAACTTTTTTTTTTTTTATACTTGCTAGGTATTCCAAATGAACAAAAAGTGTGCAGAGGGCAACATGTGCTTACATTGTTTTCAGACTTACTATCTGAATGCACAGCAAATTCTGTCTCCAGGAATATAGAGAGACACTCCAAAAACAGTACCCAAAAACTCAACAAGACTGAATTTCTTCAGCAATAAACATCTAGACAATAATATCTTGGAGCACAAATTGTTCAATTATACTATGGTGAAGAACACCACACATACTTGTATTTTTTCTAGGTAAATAATAGCAGTCAAAACAAAAACACAGTAATTTTTCTTTTGAGTGTTTGAACACATAAGATCCTTTTTTGCAATATTTTCATTCTCAAACTACTTATTGTTTGCAGACATAAGGAGCAAAATGATAGCAACAATGAATGTAGTTTGGCTACAACTAGCCAAAGTCACCTGCCTCTTGCTTTAAAACAAATTTAAAAATTAGTGTTGTCCAGAAAGCAGCCTCTGAATTATTTCCTTTCTTGAGAATTCACAGCTCCAGTGTTCAAAAAGCACACACTTACTCCTAATCATTATGTACAATTCCAAAAGCTAACAAGCTATCCAACTAGTGATCTACATGTACAATTGCCTCATTTTCAAACATAATTTAATGTGTAAATTAGTCAGAAATCTCTATGTACAAAATTATGAAGGTGAATTTTTTAATGCAGGTTAATCTGGACTCAGTTTCTCTTCTTGAAAATTAGGTCAGATTGGAGTGCTTAGTTCTACCAATTTCACAAGATCATATAACATCATATATGTGTCCATAAACTACGATATATTTAAAACCCCCCAAATCATACAGTAATTGAAAATAAAGACAGTACACTGGAGATTAAAAAAAAAAATAAGATCAGATCAATTATAACAAGTTAGTGACTACAAGAGAACCAATTTATTAATCTGAAATTGTACTGCAATAGGTGTAAAAGAATGTATACTTGTTCCAGAAGGATACATTATATTAATGAGATCTTTGAAAATAAATAGAGTATTTCTGGTGTTAATTTTACAAATTATGTGATTAATGTTTCTTAAAATATTCAATATTTACAAAAGAAATTGAACTTAAATATTAAGGATCCAAATGCAACTTATTTTGAATCCTTGTTTAAAACAAGGCACAAAGAAGAGCTGGAGTATGTAGCTGAATCCTCCACACATTTAAAGCATAATTTCATTGGACCCATTCCAAGAATCTTCCATAGAAACAAGAAAATTGTAATGCTAGGCAAAGGAATATGATTTCATACTGGTGATTTTACACTAGGTCCGTTCTAGTCTACCATTACCTTCAAGTTAAAGAGCACATTCCAGACTAAATTCTTATACCATGCATACTATGCACTGTAAGGTCCCAAAGAACTTGCTCAGCAAGGTGAGCTAATGGCTGTTTGTGTGCTCTGAGCTGGATGCATGAGAGAAATGCCACCAAGATATCCTCAAGAGGTCAAAATAATAATAAAAAAAAAGCCTTTAATGGCAACTTTAGAAAATAAGAGACCTTGGGCAAAAGGTTCTGTGCAGCAGTTAATCAACATAAAATACTTCCCAAAGCTTTAACTTAGCCCATTCAACTCAGCAACCTTTAAACCTATTCAATTTCAAATAACTCAAGAATTCCAAGAGGAGGAAATTAGAAGACGAAGAAAGGTAAAAAGACAGAATCTATATAGAAAAGAATAAATAAAGCTACCAAATCCTGAGTTCCAATGATGATAGATACTCTTGAGAAGTATGGTCCAGACAATGCAATGGCCTCATGTTCAGCTTAAAATCCCCCTTGGCCTTCCCAGGCCCTTCCCCCAAGTGGAATTCCAGACATTTGGCCTCTCAGGAGCTGGGCTGGGGGCTGTAGTGATGGGGCACTGCCTCCAGTATGCCAGTGATTGGCACCACTGGCAGGGTGGGATACAGGCTCTAGGGTGAGGGTGCAGGGCTGTTCACTGCCTCATCACAGCAAGGCTCACGCAGCCTCTCCCTGTGTCCCAAAATGTCCTGAGACATCAATGCCTGCAGTCGCTCACATACAGCTGCAAAGGAAACTTCTGCCTTTATACCAGCAACTGTCTAAGGCTGATTTGCAGCATCAGGCTCCTCAGGGAAGGGGTCCAAGCAACAGCCTCAGAGTTCAATAAACATTTGGACAGTGCTTCCAGGCACACAGTGTTATTTTAGGGGATAGTCCTGTGCAGGCCTAGTTGTTGAACTTAATGATTTTTGTGGTCCCTTCCAATTCAACATATTCTATGATTCTGTGACTTGTGGACCTGAACATTTCAGTATTTGAAAGTGCATTTTGTTCAAAGTTCAAATATAACCTTTAGGTTGCCAGCTTCTGGACTAGAGATTTAGGAGACCTCAGTCTATCTGTCTATCTGTCCATTTTTTTTTTTAAACTTATGGGGTAGGATCTGTTGTCTTTTCATCTATACCATCCACCTATACTGTCCTATCTTCAGGTCATAAGAGATTATAGGTTTTAGCATTTAGATGGTAGGTGAAAATTCAATTTGCATGCCCTTAGAAGTTATATATATACAAAAGTCACAGACAGATTTTAACAAGTTAACAACAGATAAATATTCTCCACTCATGGGAAAGAACAGTATTAGTGGTAAGGTGGTCATATATAAGGGCAGAGCAAAGATTACAGGTAATCAATTCATAGTACTGAACCAAGAAAAGGTAAGATGTGCCATTTTTGTGTTAACAGTGTGCGGGTTTTCTGGGTTTATTTTATTTTCAGAAGGGAAAATAAACATACTATAAAAGTAAATACAGAAGCTAATAGATTTGAGACAGCAGCAAAATAAATTGCTGCTAAAATTAACTCAGCACAGAGAAGCTATTTTCTTCCAACATATCTGAAACAACTAACCCATTTTGTTCTCCAATTAATAATGCACTTTCCTAGATCTGTCAAAATCAGTAGTATATGACTCAAGAGCTGTAAAGTTCACATAAAAGGAGGAGAAAGATAAAGTCAAGTACAAAGAATTAGGTTACTATAATAGGTTATAAGGCTTCAAGGTTTCAAAATTGGCTTTGAAAGACAATTGCCAATTTTTTTTTTAATGAAGTCAATGAGAGGAAAAAGAAATAACAGTAAAAAGTCACATAGGGATCTGTGATAAATGAGCACTGATTATTTTATAATCTATTTCTCAAATTAGGAAATTCAGTAAATATATCTAACTGAACTTCAGTAAAGATAGGTTGTTATATGGAAAAGCAGAACTCAAGCAAGAAAATAAAGGACTTGTACTAGATTGATAAGGGTAACAGAATTGAACTGAGTCAGTGCAATGAAACTCAATAATATAGAGATGTATGTCAAGTCAAATCCCTTGCACCTATATCTAAGATATATTTTATAATTTTGCAGGAATCCTTGAAAATTCACCCTCTCTGACTATAGATATTAGTTTGGTTCATAAATCATGACTTAATATCTGTTTCCTTTTTAAATGTAAAGGATTAATACTCCTTCAGAAGCTATATGTAATACAGTACCTTGTTCATAGCCTATGTTTATAAAGTCTTCAGTCAGGATACCTCTTTTCAGGAAAAAAGAAGTTTAAACTGGAGTTTAAACTTAAAGTTTAATAGATAGTTTATTAAACTTAAAGTTTAATAAAGTTTACTAGAAAGGTGACGGGAAACTCTGTGAGGAAGAGATGAAAGGAGTTTGGCCTCTTTATTATCATGTTTACCCAGCGATAACAAATGTAGCAGAGACACACAAACTAAGTAGGAAGTAAATTTTTTTAAACTCAATAGCAAACAAATAACTGAATGTGAATTAACTACTTACATTATAATTTTTATTCCAAATCAACAACCAAATTGCCTGTAAGAGCACAAAAGATCTTTGACTCTTCTATTTCTTCTAAAAGATACTCTGTAAAAGTGTGCTCTATTTATAGAACATCTCATACATTTTCACCAAGTCAGTCACTTGAATGAGAGGAAAAATAGTAGAGCTACATGAATCTGCTGAAGTTCGTCTCAACCTAGAGATCAATTAAAAATCTGATACAATGTCATAAAATGTTTCTTCACCAAAGGATAAAAAAATATTACAAGAATATGTATATTTCAGGCAAAATAAACAGTTCAAGGGCTGAAGTTATGTAATTTTTTTTCCTGATATTAAAATATAAATCCCTTACAAATATAGTCAACTTGAAACTCTGCATAAAAAGAAACAAAGAAATATTTTTGCTGCTTTTTTGCCCCAGAAATATCTTGAATATACTAGATTGAGTGAAGAGTAATCTGAACAGGATTCTGTTCCTCTCATGCAAATCTTTATAAAGACTTCACCAAAATGACAATAAACATGTACAAATGTGTTTAAATATTTAAGAAATTTCCATGTTAACAAGAACCTGGTGATTTTAAAGTGTAAGAATAGAAGAAATAATTAGTGAGTTGTCAAAGCTGTCATCCTAAATAGGTTTCTAGCTTTTTTTTAATGTCATTTATTTTAAACTCACTAGCTCTTTTAATTGAAAGAATTTAAGAATATGAAATTATACACAAGCAGAAAACCATTAGTTTGGTTTCATCCAAATATCACAGATAATACAGGAGGTTTCCCATAGGTGACTGTTGAAGCTGTAAGTCTGTATTGCTTCTAAATCTCACTTACAAAATTCTCTCTTAAAAGTTATTTCACATTGGAAAATCACACTCCACCCTTTTCCACTTATATCAAATTATACTAATTCAGGTATGATTTTGTTCTGTGCAAGACAAATATAGTAAACCTAAACTGATTTACTGAGCAGAAAAGCAGTGTGCAGGAATGATCAGGATTTTCTGATTCAGCTGCTGTGCTGCATAAAATTTGAGGGGAAGTTTGTTATGCAAAAAAGACAATCTATGCCAAAGGACTAATAATTCTTCATGTAAGTGAAACAAAAAAGATACAAACAGACATATAAGCGTTCAGGAAAATTCCCTGATCTCTTCTCTTTGATATGAAAGATTAAACTGTAAGTCCTTGTCCTATACAGATAGCTCCAATGACTTATTTTTTGTGAATTCCAAAACTCAGCACACAGCTGAAGAGATTTACACAGAATAACATACACAGAATTGTAAAGTTTACTCTGAAGACTTGCTACAAGAATCTTACTGATGTCTGATTTTTACCCTTACGCAAATACTCATTAGCAAGTGTAAAGATCTCTATCCCACTATAAAAATCACAGTAGGCTTTATTAGTTCACAAAACAAAACAAACAACCAGACCCTCTTTTGCATAGGAACCTATTTTCTTGATCAACTATACCTGTAGATATGCTGTTCATTGAAATGCTAAATCTGAACAGCAAACTGTGCATGTGATATATGCAGAAGAATTCTGCTGTTATAAGGGCAGAGGAAGCCTTCTGACAACTCAGTTCCCATCACTTGGCAGTCCTCACTTTCTCTTCATGGAAATTCTGACCTTGATCTCTCTGATCTCTACAGACTGAGATCAACTCAGTTGGTTAGAGCATGGTGATAATAATAATGCCACAATTGTAGGTTCAATTCCTATATAGACCATCCACTTAAGAGTTGGACTTGGTATTTTTGGGTTCCTTCCCTCAGAATATTCTGTGATTCTACTCAGTGATGAATAACGTTCATTTAAGCCAGCTTTGCTTGTACAGTTATAATTATTTTAGCCTCCAAGAACCACTCACAAAATTGCAGTTGACCCATTCTGTTCCCATCTTTTCAAGACACTGTCATGATGGCAAGCTCATTTGACTGCAGAAAGTTTCATACTGATTAGAAACTATTCTTTCATTAATTTCTTTCACTAATATCTGATGACATCTACTTTCAGCTTTTATGATGCCCTATGTTTATCAAGGGTGTCAAAATAGCAACAAAGCATGCTTGTCAGTTCTGTTATCATCTTTAAATATTGGAATAATTTTCAGTTGCTGTACTAGATGAGAGGTATATTGCATGAGAAAGATATAAAAAAGGAAGGTTTTTGATATAATTTCCACTATGCTGCTTAGTTCCAAAATTCCCTCCCCTTGTTAGGAATTTAGGCTTCCATTAAGTCATTCTTTCTATTCATTAGATTGAAAATGTTGAAGTCTGCTGTAGTCCTTCTCACCAAACAGAATCAACCACTGTGATCATCCATCACTGGATGAGTTTTTGCTGCTGTCTTCCTGAATGTAAAATTTGTACATCACCTAAATATTTTCATCTATTCCTTTAACCTCAGGGTAGTATGTTAGAATCCATCATCTTAGCTCTGTCAAGTGTATAAAATATTTCCTTGAAGCCCATCTGAACATCTGAAGGCTCCCCTATCCCAAATAAGATAGTGCTATGTAGACAAATCTTGCCTGTATGACCTGCTTAGGTTCTGGAAGTGGGCTGATAACAATTAAAGTAGCAGTCAGAGATGCATTGCTCTGTTTCAATTATTTCTTTATTAAATCAGTTCCAACACACCTCCTTTTCTATTAAATAATCTAGATTCATAATTAAATGAATAACAAGACGAGAATGGCAGCACCACATTCAATTACATACAAAAATTGTTTTCAGGTGGAAAGCATCAAATGACTATACAATGACAATTAATCTATATTACTGAAAAAGATTTAACCATAAATATGTTTTTTCACTTCTTTCTTCCATTTTTTTTAGCAATTCTTGTCTCTGAACTGGAAAGCTTTCAGGAAAGCTTTTTACTCCTTGCAGATAGCTCTTGGCAATGCTTGACAAATATTTTCAAATTTTTTGGTTAATTTAGGAGTATCTTCCTAACGGAATGATAACAAAAAGGTTCATTGTTTGACCACATCACGGTTTAACCACAGATGGCAGATAAGTATCACACAGCAGCACACTCATTCTCCCCTGCAGTAAGCTAGGGGAGAAAATTAGAGGATAAAAGGGCAAAAACTAGTGTATTGAGACCAAGACAACTTAATAGGTAAAGCAAAAACTGTGTGCTTAATCCAGACATAACAAGGAATTCATTCATTTTTTTTCCAGTTACAGCCAAACATTTTTTCCTGTCAAATCCAAGAAAGCAGGCCCCCAACATATGTAGTGGCTATTTTGGAAAATAAATGCCATAACTCCAAACACCCTTCCTTCTCATCTTCTCCACCAGTGTTTATTGTTGAGCATGACATTATATGGCTTAGTATATCACTTTTGTCTGCTGCAGTCAGATCCATCCAAATTTCTTGCCTGCTCCAACCTACTCATTATTGGGACAGCGTAGGAAGTATAAAAATTCCTGACACTGAGTAAGTGTCAGTGTAAGTATTGCTCAGCACTAACTAAAACATGTCTGTGTTATTGACATTCTTTTCAAAACAT
The DNA here is from genome assembly GCA_003676055.1 of Chloebia gouldiae. Lineage (NCBI taxonomy): Eukaryota > Metazoa > Chordata > Aves > Passeriformes > Passeridae > Chloebia > Chloebia gouldiae. The sequence continues at coordinate 2,984,670 of QUSF01000039.1, forward strand.
ATAAGCTACTATAAAGAAAGTTATTTCCACCCCAGCCAAAACCAGTACAGACTGTCATCTATTCTTCATCATCTTACCTTATCAAAAAAATATAAGCTGTACATCAATTGGTCTGTTTTAGCCTTATGATAAATACACTGTATTTAACCTTGTAGCTTCAGAGACCAAATCATCTCTACAGTACACACTACAGCAGCTCCTTCTTCAGACCTGATGAATTGTTTGTAACTCTTGCTTCATCACTGTAGCAGAAAGAGGATCACAGTTACCACACATATGAGGAGAAAGTGACAAACAGCAGTAATATTACTTCCCAGATGTGGTGAGAGAACCCAATCCATATAACACAATCTAGTCCTTGCTTCTGACCAATACTGGGCTGTTAGGAAAGGGCAAAAGCAGACAAGCCTACAGTCACTTGCCCTAGACCCCCCAAAAGATCTGTTAGACATTTGTCTTCACTGACGTCTTTCTTCTCTGTACTGAAGTGTGGGGCTACAACTGTGAAACCAAACAGAAGAATCCATGATACACTAATGCCACAATGTGGTCTGATTGTTTTCTCTTCCAGGTACGAGTGAATGCTAAGTGGGGTTATTAGCACCACTCATGATAGAAAATGTTAAACTTTTCTCCATAACCTTTCCTTGGTTACTGTTTAGTGCTTGATTCAACAACTACAACTACCCCCATATGAGGTCTCACCATAGCCTTCAATCTTTCTGTAACATACTTATCTTTCCTATACAGTAGATCTTACATAAAGTTCAGTGAATACAGCCTCAAACCCCAAATTCATCAACAGAAAGCTCATTACTTGAATCCTATTTATCCTTAAAAAGTGATATGGTATCCTATATTTAAGAAATTATCTTTGCAAGTGTACAAATTAAAATGACTGAAATAAAATTACTCTAATTCTGCATTTACCAGATTTTGACTGATTTTATTTTGTCAATTTTAATTTGTATATAAGAATACTCTTTTCTGACTTTATACATGTTTTGCAGGGCATGTCAAATAAAAAATAGTAAGGCGGGCCTTAATTTTAAAATATACTCAATATATGGCAAATTTGCTCAGCTTCATGTGTGCTAGACATGCATGATTCTCCTCATGTCTGTGGAGAAAGGGAGGGATCTTCCACAAAGCCAAATATATATTTGTTATTAAATTTATAGGGATGATCTGGACAGCCTTAAGTTCCAAATTATATATAATCCAGGTTTCAGAAATATGTCAAATGCATTCTAAGTACTTTGATAGGATAGTTTTAAACTGTCTTGAATAGCAGTTTATTGGCTTTGAGGGGTTTTGATACTCACTTTTGACCCACAAATGTAACAGAAGATGAAAATACAACAAATCAATAACTAAATTCATACAAGAAATACTGTGACTTTTAGAAAAGTAATGAGGTACTTAACTTTAAATATCGCCAAAGCCAGAAATACGAAAATGCAATTAAAAAAAAAAAAAAACACAAACAAATAAAAGAAATATGGGGATAAAGAATTACTATGATTGTTTTATACTGTATGATATGGTACAGAAGCAAATAAGAAAGCATCAGAACCACAAAAAGCCCAGAATATAAGTGTAGCTTCTAGCAATCTCCCTGAATCCTAAAACTCTCCACACCAACCATAACCTAAAGCAATTAAATTAACCCTCTGATCAGTTTCAAAATCTATGCAATTTCACCAACTGAAATACTGAAGCTCTAGTTTCAGCATAGGTGATTAAGAAATGAAGTATGTTTGCTGCACATCTGAACCCGAGGCTAAGAATTAGCAGCAAGACATTCACCTTTGCCCGTATTTGTGTGCTAGTGAGTGTGAATTAGAAAGTGGTCACCAATAACTTGATATCTGAAAGCTTTGAAACCTTTTTTTCCCAACCTTTGCTTTCAAAAAAACATTTGAATCTTACCTTCCTATAAGAGTTTACATCAATTAAAACTTCTTATCTTGTAATGCTACACTATGCCTTAATTAAAAGTACACATGAGAACATAAACTCCAGTTTTCCTTACTCTCATAATAGACAATATACTTACAAAACCTAATTATCAATTTTCAAGTGTGATCATTGCACATATGGGATATGTTTCCTTTTCATTGCTCTGTTAATTGGATGCAGATATTTTATTTAATTTGTTTTTTACCCATAAGGGATGAGGATTATGTTAATGAGAAGCCAAACACTCATGCTGTTAAGAAAAATAGATTGCATGGTTTCAGAGAAGGTTATCTTGGGTTTTTTTGGCTTTGTTTCATCCTGGGTTGCTTCTCTGTCTTGAATATTGCCCTAAAACTCTTTTCATAATAACGATGTGGCCCTTTGAAGGAACACAAGAAATTTCAGTACAGAGTAGGAGCCACACCTTGTCCAGCAAGGCACAGCAAGGGAAATTAAGGCACACACGGAGAAATTAAGGCAGAAAAAAGTCAGCGAGAGAACAAATATTATCAGTTCTTAGATCCTACATTGGTCTTGCTGAGTTGATGGTCCAGAGCTGAGATACTGAGATGAAGAAAGAAAAACAGAAAGAGAAAAGAGAGAGAGAGAGGGATACTGATGCACTTCCTTTTACAATTAACCTTGTATATATGGAGGATACAATTCTTGTTCCTTGAAGGGCAAATGTGTGCAAAAATAAAGGGACAAGCTTGCTCAAGTGGAGCTTTTTGATGTCTCAAATTAAATATGGTCATAGAAATCCACTGGTTTTGATAAAAAACAGTAATGGATTACAGTATTTTTGGCACAAATACCACTGTAAATAGGGTTTAATCAAAAAAGCTTTTGGAATTAAAGCCCTACTCCCTGAGTAAAAATCAAGGTCCAGAATAATACTCCGCAAATCAATGGTCTACTAAAAAGTCCAAATCAGTAATTTTAATTATAAAAATTTACTCCATGCTAAAACATTGTTTAGGATCAATTAAAAGCAAAAGTAATTTGTCTGACAATTTATTTCCATTCTGCAATGTTTAAGATCCTAAAAACAAGCCAATCAATTCTGCTCTTTACCCCCTCAGAAGACAAATACAAGTCACTGATGTCATTCTTATTTCCCATAAAAATAAATTAATAGGAACCAGCTTCTTTGAAAGACATCAAAAGTAATTCTTTCAATTATTTCTTTCCAATATGCAGTAAAAATTCATTAAGCTCAACTTCATTCTGAAATTTCAGAGCAATTTATTAAATAAGCTTATTTTAATTCACAAACAAGTTAATCACCCTAGGTCTTGTTCCTCACAGTTTTTCTAGGACAAATTCCTCCCTTAATTGAATCTACATCTTTAAGAGCTATAAATTTGTCTCTTGCATCATTTGAGATGCTGGCCATAAGCAAAGGGCTAGATCCTTAAATGGCACATGCTGTGCACCTAGAGATTTACAAGCACCAGTCACATTTCAGAATTAGCCCCAAACTGAGCTGTTTCTCACAGCTGCTATAGTCTCAAAGCAAAATTTACAGCGATAATTGCTCTGGGTTTCTCAAGTAGTCAGCAAAGTAAAACTTTATGTTTCTATCTCCTATTCTGTTCTTTTGGCATTGGTGATGTGCAAACATCAGCACTGCAACTCACATGGAGATATTAATATGAACCACAGGTGGATTAATTTTCCCTTTCAAACAGTTCACAGGAAAATGAGTGCATTCATAAAAGTTACAAGAACTTGTTATCTTTTGCTATTTAAGCCTGATATTATGCATATCCATTTCCCTTTCAAAATGAACCTTTTGCACTTTTGTGTATATGATGAGGGACTAAAACACTGCTTTTCACAAAGTCATTCCTGTTGCCTTAATACAGGTTTCATTCCACAAAGATGATTGAAGTATAGAGAAAGACTCTACCATTGAAGAGCATATCTGCAGCCTTTCCAGAAAACACCTGTGAGCCCTCAGGCTATGGCTTCAGGACCCTGCAATCAAACACACAGAGATGAGCATCACTGCTTCCTCTCCACAGCTGGTCATTCTCTTGTTTAGGAATGCAAACACCTTACTGTGAAAAACTACTACAGAGGTGCAGATTGAACTGACAAATATTTATGAAGCCTGGTGTTCTTTGTGAGGCATAATTTTCAGAAAGTACTAACTCTAAGAAAGTAGCCTACTAATTGAAAGTAAGTAAGGTCACAACTTACATTTGAAGAAACAAAAATAAGTATCATTCTTCCATTTTTGCAAATGGCTAGGCATGGGCAGTGTTAGAGAAACAAGAAAAATAATGTTAATAAAATTCACAGTGAAATTAAATAGAGGATTCAAATATTTTACTTAGGTTTTAGGCAAAATTATAATAAGTTAAAAATAATCACTATAAATTTTAACCCTATAGGTTCTTTTCTTCCCATTCCTTTAACATTCATCTTTCTATCAAATATACATGAGCTAGAGATATTGTGCAGCAGGCTTCCTTTTCTCTTTACTCTTCTAACTTAACATTGTCTATAAGTGATTATAATCTGGTCACCAAAGAATAAGAAATCAGAAAAGTAGAAACCAGTAAAACTGTCCAGCTGCAGACAGAACCCTTAAAAAGTTCTGTCCACAATTGTTTCTATTAATGTACTTCTTTATCAGGGCCAGAAAGCTAATATTCCCAAAAGGTATTTTCTATTTACAAACAATTAGGCATTAGATCTAGGCTTGCAAGGTCTAGGAATGATCATCTCATGTCCAGACTCCAGTGAATTAATTTCTGTACCAAAATTTTTTCACAGCCAGGTCTGAGTACAAGACATGTTTCATGCTCAGCAAAGTAAGGATACTACAGCCCTTTGTGCAACCCTTGAAGCAATATGCCTCCCAAATGTTGCAGGGCTTACTGTTCCTCTGTGGCTTTAAACACCTTTCTGATTATCCCGGTTAATAAATAAAGTCACCTTTAAGCCATCACTACTAAGTTTACTCTAAAGTCATCAGAAAAGAAACTGGGTCACTATGAAAAAAAAATGTTAAGAGAAATGTGATTGTAAATTGATGTATGGAGTATTATTCTAACTGAGAATACTAAAGACAGTAATGTGTTGAGCTGTCAAATAGATAACCTAGAAAAGAAATCTGCTGTAAAAAGATTGATGGGAATTTTTGAAGGCATAGCAATACGAAAAACTAATTTTTATTATTTGCACTGTATTACAATATTTTGTAATATAGTATAACAAATCTTTCTGAGGAAGTTGCACTCTTTTCCTGCTTTTACTGCCTTTATTGAAAGCCAAGGTTCCAGGGCATTGATATTTATCACATTGCAGTGCCTTTTACCCAAACTCTCACACTGATTGATGAGCTACCTAGTAATCATTTCACCCAACACTGAAATCTGGTTACTGTCTCTGTGAAAATCAACAGTACCTTGTGCCAGTAAAAAAAAAAGCACGAGATTGCTGGTTTCTGGGGCCTTTACCCAGGATGTAGTGAAGACTGTCAAGGTCTGTCTAATTCTTTGACAACTACAATCTCCTGTGCTTTCAGGTGGGCACCACGGATACTGCTAGGAGCAGTCTGGACAATATCAATATAGGCACTCACAGGTATGAGGACCCAGGTGGTGTTTTACTCACTCCTACTGTTGAGGGAAAAGGGTTGTTAAAAAAGTGTCACTGTTACTGCATGTCATCAATTGCAGAGCTGGTACCAGCAACAGGGTTTTGGCTTCCCAGCCTGTGGGATGCTGATTGACCATTAACATCTTGGGAGAGACAGAATCCAGCTCAGTAAGTGGAGCAAAGGTATCTTTTCCAGCAGGATGACAGACCTGGTATGATGGGTTTTAAAATGAGAATGAGGCTAGGGGGAGAATTAGCAGCTCATTTCTGATGAAGGGATGTACAGGGCTGACAAAGAAAGAACCTGAAGAAGTTGAGGGAAGCAAACATAGAATTGACAGAACTGGGCCTAGAAGGGCTGACATCAATTTTTTTTTCATATAAGTGGCTAGCAGCTACCATTATATGAAGAAATGAGATCACAAAACTCGTCTCAGAAGGTGAGAGAAATCCACATTCTTGTTAATAGGCCACTTGGGGTAGGTTAAAGAGACAATGCATGATTAGTGCTTATAAATATACAGTGTTAATTCTAGAACAATTTGGTTGCAATGGAAAGAGTCTATGCAGATGTTTTGTTTAGTATTATTTATAGTAATATAGCAATAATATATTTAAGGAAAAGAAAGACAGAGAAAGAAAGGATAAGAATAGAAAGGCATCACCACCTGTGGATCCAACAGCAAGATGTAATTGTTGCCATTTAGCTGTCTGTTGGTTGAAATGATGGCCACATTCTTGATCCATCAACGGTTAGGGAAACACAAAGTTCATTGGGTTAATATACATTTACATTTAGGTAGAAACACCCAGGTATCTCCCCAGGAGTGGAGTTTTACTCCATCTGTTGCAATAGAGTGAATTTTGCACAGTCTTTTGGTGGAAGGCCCCAGCAATGAAGGGACCAAGGCAGTGCTTCAGGGACAAGTGATGGTTTACGAAGCCTCCTAAGACGCAATTGTCGCCTCTCGCTTCAGCATGGTAAACCCCCATCAGAAAGGATGAATACCTCAGGTGCACTTGTGAATGTCCCTTAAAAATGTAAATCCCCATCTTCCCTGGCTGAGCAGAGAGAGGCAAGGGGAAGTTTTACAACTGACATCAAAATGAGGATATGGATGATGAAAACACTATCCCATGTCTGTAGGGTCTGTTTCTTATCAGTCTTCTCCCTTATCTGGCACAACATCTAGCACAAAAAACTCTTCTTCTCCCCCTAGGTTTGTAAATAAAGCATCCTGCCACCTCCACAAACAGAAAATGTTGAGCCATTAACCACTAATATTCTAGTCTCTCCCAAAATCAAACATAAAATCTTACAATTTCAAACATGAAATAGGATGGTTTTGGGAAATCAGAATGCTGGAATGTGTCTTTGAACCATCTGCACACTAATGCATATAATCCAGAAGTTTCCTGGAGAACATGAGGATGAGCTTTGTGGTGGCAATGACAGATATCCAAGAAGGAGAAGTGCCTTGCTGTACATAGTACTTACAAACTAGAAGAAACTGGTTTAGTTTGAAAGCTGTTTGCAGTATTTAAAAAAGTATTTATCAAGAGTCATCTATCCCAGTGAGCAGGAAATAAGATTAAAATGTCAGGACAATGATGAACAAGTGGCGCCTAAGAAAATTCAAACATTAAAAAAGAAAAAGAAAGAAGGTCAAAGCAAGGACAAATACTCTGAGAGGATCATAGAGACACTGTCTGAGCATGGTTAAGAATATACAGCTAGAGAAAGTAAAACTTACCTGGAACTTTATACTGGTAAGAGATGCCAAAGACACTGTCTTAGTCTCTAAATCAGTAAGAATAAGAATATTAGAGGAAATGTAGACCCCTTCCTAAATGTGGCAGGAAGTCTGGTAATGCAGGGTATGAAAAGGCAGAGGTAACTAATGCCTTCTTCACCTCTGCCTTTATAAGCAAGTCTGGCCTTCAGCAATTCCAGAGGTGAACCAAATGGAGTTCAGACTGCTCTTCCAGCGTCAGCCATTCTGTGATTCAAAGTGTTAATGCAGAGTGCTCAGCCTGGCTTAGTTAATTTACCCCAGGTACAAAACTGGTTTTGGAGAGTGCATATCAACCATATGTGACACAGGGTGACTGACTGTGGAGCGTAATTTGACCTTAAAGAGTTGTGAAAAGAAGTGCCACTTTGCAGGATGGCAAAAAACTTGTTAGTTTCACTGTGTGTGCAACATGTGGTGCTACCGGCCTCAGGATCCTTTGCAGTGACAGAGACTGCTGAAAACTCTGAAGTGAACCGGGTCATCAGAGACCACCTTAGTGATTGTAAGAAACACTGTCTGCCTTCAGTTTACCTCCAGCTTCCAAGACCCACGCTAGGCAAGACCCTGGCAACTGGCATTTGGCCAGTGTAAACCCAAATTGCTGGTTTGCTGAAGTAGAATTTTGGATTAAGTCTAATAGAGTGATAGGACAGAACAGCACACAAAACAACATCAATATGTAATTCTGACATTATAATTTCCAGAAGATTCTGGCACAATAGAAACAAAGCTATAAATTCAACATCTCACATGCTGCCAGTAGAGAGGACATGACAGGAAAAGGTACAGAAAAAGAACTATCCATACAAAAAAAAATGTGTTGCCTTTGCACAACCGAATGATGAATGTATCTTTTTGCTATGATGCCCCATGGTTATAATAATGGAATTTTTTCAGCTTTTCTCGACAGGTTCATCCTAAGCCAGGAACGCCTCAGAAAAGTTGTTTTTCCCTTATTTTATCTTAACTAACACTGCATCTCTCAGTCGTTACAATAACCCAACAGACTTACATCTAAGCATAGAATGCAGCAGCAGTTCTTTTTATTAGTGGATAGTAAAAGAGAAGACAGGGACACAACCCTGTTAAATCAGCATTCAGCAACTGTCTTTCTTACCTTCTTATATTTACTCTCAATGCATTTTCAATGTTGACAGCCCATTTTTCATCCTTATGTTGAATGATTAGTATTTATGAAAATGAACATGTAAGATACACATTTTTTTACCTGGCCTCATTTGTCAGGAGATGAGATCATTCAAGGCAATTAGGATGATGACAGAGACTGATGGTAAATGATAATACCAAAGGATTATTATAATTTTCTTTTTAGTATTGGCATGCATTATACAGTCAGTTGCATTAGCTTTAAGTTTCTTTGGGAATTATAATAAAGAAATATCACTTATATGGAGCTCAAAATTGTCTAAATTTTCTTATTCCCAGGAGCAAATCAGAGAGGAGAGAAGAGGATGTTATTATGTTGCAGAGACTTTTGAATATTCCTTCTTTTCTTAGAATAACTCCTTTAAATTCTGGTGGTTTTGTTAGGACCAGAATGGAAATTAAAGTCTGATAATATTTCCAATCAGAAAATAAACAAAATTTTTGACAACATGGTTTGAAAATTAAAGGAATAAATTCAGGAGATTTTCAAATAAGCTAGGCAAAGTCAAAGCATACTGAAAGATTTTATATAAGAAGTTCTAATTTTAAGTTAAGATATAATTTGGTTAGAATTCTTATTATATCTCTCTTTTAAAAATATATTTTTCTATCAAATAACTCCCATTTAAATTCCATCTTTGTGAAAAAAAATTCCTCAGACTCCAATATTAAATGTTCAAGAGTAAGAAGAGGGAAAAAAATCATGCCTGATCTCAAAAGGAATTCCATAATCTAGACTGAAATGCCATTATGTTGGGCTTTTCTACATGAAAGTACACTGGAAATTACCAGAAGCACAGTTTAGTCTTGCTCTTGCTCTCTTCTACTTAATCCAATTTTGGTGTTGTCTGGTTTTCTCTAAAATCGCGAATTGCCTTTTCCAAACAATAGCACTACTCCTCAAAGAGGATACAACTGGTTCTTTTTTTTCTTTTTTTCTTTTCTTCTTTTCTTTTCTTTTTTTTCTTTTCTTTTTTTTCTTTTCTTTTCT
>QUSF01000039.1:2994597-3202866 GCA_003676055.1 Chloebia gouldiae
TTTCCTTTTCCTTTTCCTTTTCCTTTTTTCCTTTTCCTTTTCCTTTTCCTTTCTTTCATAAGCCCATAACTGTTTCTGGAAAAAAAGGTTGTGATTTGTGTTTTTTAAATTTTTTTTTGCAAGCTGGCTGCCTCACATGACAGCTGGGGAGATCTACCATGCTGCTTTTATTCACTAAAAGTGCAGGCAAATTTTGAAGAACTTCTTTTAATTGCTAGACTGGGAGGGTTCAAATGAAGATTTCATGATGCGGTATTATGACAGCTGTACATAACAGTAAGCCTTCCATCTCCTTGATGACTTGTCCTGTTTAAGAAAAAGTCACAAACATTTGAAGAAAAACCTACAAGAGTATACAAATGTATACAGAGCATTTTATTGCAAGCTGCGTTTGAACCATGTAACTCAGAGAAGACAAACACAGGAAAAGATAGAAGGAAGTGTTACTAGTGCTATACTGTGTGAGAAATAATGAATTATTTTTGTCAAAAACAGCTTAAGAGAGGACCCCTAAGAACTGACAAGAGCAGAGGCTTTTTAGGGGTGGGGAGGGAGAAGGAGAAAAAAAGTGGTTTATTACTGAATACCATATATCAAATATTTTTTAAGTTAATCATTGAATTTTGTGCAATTGTTCTTCAAAGTGTTATCTGAAAAGTGATTTCCATAATGTTTCCTCCTGCATTGTTTATGCAGAGATGAAATTTATTCTGTTCAGCCTTATTTTTGGTCAAAATATTCACAAATATGCAATTTACATTTACCTCTTCACTCTCATTTTTTACCACATCTTTAAATGTTTAAGATTTTAACCATGGTAAAATTATACTCTCCTGGTATACCTACATATGATTTATATTTTAATATAGAATCCTGCACTACTGAATCTGTCAAAATATTAAGAAATATCACACAAAATCCCTGTAGTTCCTGAGATTTGCCCTTCAGTTCTCTGGTAGCTGTAATTATGCTCTATTTCCAGTCCAGAAAGTACTTTACTACAGGCTGCCTGATCAAGGGGAGCCTATAAAGTCTTAGCACAGGCCACAGGAGGCCTTACACTCGCTGTCTCCTGTCCTGCTGCGGGACTTCAACCATCCTGACATCTGCTGGGAAAGAGGCACAGCAAGCTGCAGGCAATCCAGGAGACTCCAGGAAAACTTCTTGAGCCTGGGAATAGCCCTGCTAGAGAGGATGTGACACTGGAGCTGATGGTCACCAAGGGAAGGGAGTGAACCAGGGACATAAAAACTGGAGGCAGCCCGGGCTGCAGCGACCACGCGCTGGTGGCGTTTGCAGTCCTGAGGGACATGGGTCAGTAAGTCATAAAGTTAGGCTCCTGAACTTTAGGAAAGCAGACTTTCAGCTCTTCAGAGAAGTAGTCAGTGGACTTTCCTGTTAGACTACCCAGAGGATCAAGGGAGCAGAACAGTTCTCACAGATCTCTGAGGAAGTCTTCCATAGAGTAGACTAGCTGGCAATCTCCAGGAACAAAAAATCAGGAAGACAAAAGACCAGGACGTCTGAGTAGGGTGCTAGTGGTCAAAAAAAAAACAGAAAGAAGCAAATGTACCAACTTTTGTATCTACAATTAGTAACCTGAAAATTATATATAGAGACAAAACTTGGTTGTGGATGGGGTGAGAAAGACCAAGCTGAACCTGGAATTGAAATTAGCAAGGGGCACAAAGTAGAGTAAAAAAGTCTTCTACAGATACATTAATCAGAAAAGTCAAAGAAGTTGCACAGAGCTGGAAAACTGGCAACAATAGATGAGGAGATATCTGAGGAACTCAAGAACTTTTATGACGCAGTCTTCAACAGCAACCTCTCTTCTCACAGCTTTCAAGTGAATGGACAGCAGGATGGGACTGGCAGAAACAATGTCTCTTCCACTGTAAGTAGGGATCAGATTCCTGACCACCTGAGGAGCCTGAATGTGTATAAGACCATGGGACCTGGTGAAATGCACTGGGAACCAATGAATCTTTATCTGAGAACTAGAGTTCTGAGGGAATCAGCTGATACAGTTGCCAAGGTATTCTCCATGACATTTGAAAAATTGTGATTATCAGGTTCCAACCAGGGGGCTGGAAAAAGGGAATGTTGTGCTCATCTATAGAAAGGAAGATTCTGAGAAGTACCACCCTCTCAGTCTCATCTCTGTGCCTAGGAAGATCATGGAATGACCCTCCAAGAAACTTTGCTAAGGCACATGGAGGACAGGGAGCTGATTTGCAGCAACAACCACAGATGGAAAAAGACAGAAGCCAACCTATTGGCCTTCTATGATGGAGTGACTCCATCAGTGGACAAGGGAAGGCTACAAGTTTCATTTATGTGGACTTCCACAAGGCCTTTGACACAGTCCCCCACAACATCCTTGTCCCTGAATTGGAGAGAGATGGATTCAATGGGTAGACTCTTGGATCATTAAGATAGTATCCAGATGGTCACATCCAGAGGGTAGTGGTCAAAGGCTTAGAATGCCAATGGACATCAGTGACAAAAGGAATCCATCACGGATTTATACTGGGAGATGTGTTATTAAATATCTTCATAATGACATAGATAAAAGGATGTATACTCAGCAAATTTTTAGAGGACACTGAGCTGAGTGGTGTTGTTGACAGACATGAAGGACAGGACGGCATCCAGAGGGACCTGGATAAACTTGAGAACTCGGTCCATGAGAAGTTCATGAAGTTCAACCAGACCAGACAAGGTCCTGCATCTAGGTCAGAGCAACCTCTGCTACCAGCGCAAGCTGGGGGATGAACAAATGGAGAGCAGCCCTGGGGAGAAGGACTTGGGAGTGCTGTGGGTGAGAGGCTGGACATGACCCAGCCATGGGCACTCCCAGCCCAGAGAGCCACACGTGTCCTGGGCTGCATCCAGAGCAGCGTGGGCAGCAGGGCAGGGAGGGGATTCTGCCCCTCTGCTCTGCTGAGAGCCCACCTGGAACCCTGCATCCAGCTCTGGGGTCCCAGCACAGGGAGGACATGGAACTGTTGGAGCAAGCACCACCAAGGTTATTAGAGGGTTGGTGCATCTCTTCCATGAAGAAACCCTGAGAGAATTGGGGTTGTTCAGACAGGAGAAAAGAAGGCTCTGAGAAGACCTTTTGTGTCCTTCAATAATTAAATAGGAATAAGAAAAATGGGGACAGACTCTTTAGTAGGATCTATAGCAATAGGGCATAGGTTAATTATTTTAAGCAATAAAGGATTAGACTAGATATAAGAAAGACGTTTTTTTTAATGAGGGTGAGGCCTGAAACAGATTGCCCTGGAAACATTCAGGTAGGGTTGAATAGGTCTCTGAGGCACCTGATCTAGTTGATGTTTGCTATTTATTGCAGGGGGACTGAACAAGATGACGTTTAAAGCTAATTTCCAACCCAAACTCTTCTATAACCTTCATGATGGTGACAGAAAATACAGGTAAAAAATATTATATCAAATCTTAAAAGACAGTAAATATAAAGAAGTAAACAAAGGATCTTTTAATTAATTGAAGATATATCTGAAGTACGACTTCAGAATATACCTACTTTAGACTGTGTTTTGTCTAAATGCTACCATTCAGCATGATAAGTAATGTGTTCAGATGTTACCTTTGAATGCTTTAAGCAGGTCTTCTGTCTGTATGTCGTTTCAGATGTCTTTGTGATTTAGAATACCACATAGTACTAATTCTTATGACCTGCTCAAGAGTCATATTTGGCTGTCATTTTATCATTGTATTGCTAAATTGGATTTTGTCTCCTAATTAAATGTTTCATTTTCTTGTGTGGAATATATACTTTTATAACATTGACTAAATTTTAAATTCAAAAATGGTTTTCAACTATCAATATTTGAACATTTCAGAACTGCTGTACATGAAACTGGTTCAGTTTCATAAAGCTGTGTTTTTCTGATCAAAAATTGTGTCAAAAGATTTCTTTATCAGTACAACTACATAATGCACCTCAGGCTTAGCCTCATTCTTTTCTGATTTAGGATTTTTTTTTTGATCTTACAAATGATCAAATCTTTATGGCACATAAAAGGAACAAGAGTGCAGTACATTCTTTGTTGTGGAGATTATGCTGTCTAATGATTTGAATGGATGCTGAAGAGGAGAGACTAGGGATGGGCTTTCTTCATAGCAGAAATAAGGCAACATTAAGGGAAAAAGACATTGTAATTTATAATAGTATTCTGATTACAGTGGGGATTAAGTGTTTTGTTCTAAATTTTAATGAAGTTATTTTAAATATCCCTTTAATTTCTTTGGGTAATACTAATCTTCCTAACATTATGAACAGTATCTACTATGAATGCATATTAGTCATCTCTTCAAAAGCTGTAGTTATCAAGATTTATCAGAACCAAGATTTTATCTCAATGTTTTCATACCTTGATAACATTTTTGTTTTTCTATAATCAATTCTGTGATGGAATCACTTTTCATTTTTATCAAAAAGCAACTTTACACATTGCAGAAAAAGCCTAGTTTCTTAAGTTATTTTTTATCCATGTCAAAATGTATCTTTAACTCATATTTAGATTCCTTTATATTAATGACCTTTAGATTAATGGCCACCTATTCAACTGAGTTGATATTCAATTTATTCAAGTGCATGATAAACATTAAAGGTTTTCATTTCATTTCAATTTCAATTCTCTATTTGAAATATCCTATTGCTTCTATTACCTTCTAATCTTAAATCATCTTCTGATTTTTAAGAATCTAAATTTTTCAATCTAGTAAAAATAAACATGTCAATCAAATTAGTAAAAATATACAGTAAACATCCTCTGTTTTCAGTGTGGATTTTTGGGTGAATAACCTTGTTGTGCCCATATACATTTATCTGCATTAACTTTGAATTTAGATTGCTAATTCTCTAAGTCAGATTTCATATCTTTTTGATTAAAAAAATATTAATAATATTTAATCAAAAATATAAAATATCAAAAGAAAGGTCTTATACAATGACAGAAAAGTGCATATCTCTAGGAAAACAAAAAAACCTCAAACAACAAACAAAAAAAAAGTTATATCTTTCTTGAGACTAAATCTCTCAATCTCAATTTTGAGCCCAAGAGGCTGAGGTCAAAATACACCTTTAATGTAACTAAATATTACTAACCAGATGATTTGTTGATTTTACAGGTATTTTTCTTAATTTTATCTGATTCTTCAAGCCACTGATTTCAAATTTGATATAGGTATGCAGAGGTACTGGGAAAAAAGTTATATTTCAGACCATCACCAGGTTGCCCATACAGATACAAAATATTTGCTATAAAATATGAACATGTAATTCATAATGGTTGGGATGACACTGATTGTTAAAGATATATATTTAGTAAGGTTTGTAGAGAAAATAAATCTGTGTATATTTTTGCAGCAGAAAGAAATGAGTGAAGGCTGTATGAAGTGTTCTTGACTTACATCTATAACCTAGATCACTGTAACAATGTGGGATACTAGTGAGTACCTTTTTCCAATATTCTGTTTGCAGTGTGGTAATGAGAAAATAAAATTGTGGAGAATTAAGACTAATAAAATTTGATAGGAAGAAAGTAAAACGGTATTAGCCCCATTTACATTAGGGAAGAAAGTTATTAGAAATAAAGTAACTAATATGTTAAAAGACTATTTAAGCCTATATTGCACAATTACAAAATTAATAGATAAAAATTACTACATTTTTAATACAAATATATGACCTTTTAGATGAAATCAGTTATGGGTTGCTGAAAGGTTTCTTTCTGTGACAAAAAAGAACCTATGTCCTGAAGGAAAAATTAGAAAATTGTCCTCTTCTAATAAGGAAATTTGGAGGCGTACAGTAACAAATTGGATTCTGGAAACATGATTATTGGTTGGTTGGTTTTCTTAAATGAAATATAACATGCATTGAATACATTTATTTATATATTATCCATTTCATATATTGAAGAGGATTTCAGAATTCTAACTTTATTAAATGTTGATTGATAACATATGATCAAAGAATCTTCCAGCCACCAAACCATTCAGTTTTCTATCCAAAGTTTGTAGTGCCAGATCAATGAACCTGATGATCCTGTCAATACAGACGATATCATGTGTTTTATCACTTACAGCATTTCCCACTTTCATGAAACATGAGGACTGTAAGCACAACCTATCCAACAGATGTTCAACATTTCCAGCTTTCCCTGAAATAAAATGTTCATTCTGACTGCTTGAGGGCAGATAATGTTTTCCAGCTTAACACTCTTTCAGAATGTAAATGATATGCTGGATGTTGTTGTGTTCTAATTTTTAAACTGTGCCTCCACGTTCAGATTTTTTTCAAGATGTTCAATCCATCTATTAGAAGTTCAATAATTTATATTTGTTCAAAAGTTATAAAGCTGAAAAGACATTTTCCTTACTATTTTAAGATGATGCAAAATTAATATAAATGCATCTCTAATGCTTCCAATTTTTATTATTTATGTTAATGTAGAATAAGAAATAGCCTTTTAGTGTTTTCTACTCTATGGTAAAATAAGCATATCCATGTGTTATGTTCTACAATATGCTATTTAATTCAATATTCACTTTCAACATACACCATGTACAGTAAGACGCAGCTATCTGTGCCCTCATGAATGACACACAGTGACACAACTATTATTTATACAACTAGATACTATGTTGGGAATGATAATCTGTGATGTGATACAAAGTATTTAAAAAATTGAAAAGTTAGGCTCTAATTTCATCCTGAAATGAGCAGTCTACCAGTCTACCAGAACTTCAGAAATCAGATCACAAAAAGTTTTGATAAAACATTTTTCTTTGAATATATGTGTTACTATGGATACCTGGTTACTAAGGTTACAATCAGATCTGCAAAATAATAAAAGATCCTGACAGATGTGGTAACTCAGAATCACGGTAGGAATCTATAGTTCTTTGATTTGAACAAAGATTTTCCCCTCTTTGATTACAGCTTCAGCATTTCTATTATTGTCCTTTCTGCGGTGGTTACTCTAGCTTTTAAAAAAATAATGAATTACCAAGGATACATTTAAATGTATTATCTAGCACTGCCATTTATGACAAAGAATTCAATCTCTAAAGAAAACTGTAGTCAAAAAGTATGCAGTTCTTGAGAGAGCCTGGAAATAAAGAAAAATATTTAGTGTCAACACCAGGTAGAAGCCACAGACACAATGTTTAATTTCATTCTGAGAAATCTATTTTCCATCCTTTACTCTTGAGATTTACAAAACTGTGCAGTAGGTGCGTATGCTAAGCTTGCTAAGCACTCCATGTCATTGTGCTGAAAATAGTAGAGCCTCAGAACTGTATAAAACTGTACAGGTACAGTGTTTTACCCACTCAGTAGCACCATAAAGAAGCTGAAACATGTGCAAGCACTGAAAGCACATATGTCCATAGATATGGGACTATTTCTGGCATCTTTCTTCAGGAATTTTATAGGGGTTATGTTTTAAAATCTAGCCAGGTACTTGTACCAATCACACCCTTTGAAATGCCCGAAGAAATTCCTCATGCACAGACTTGCCCAATAAAGAGCCATTTTCTTTATCCAAAAATGCCTTTTGTCTCCGGGCAGTTTGTATGTTGCTTATGGCCCACTGGCAGAAGGACAAAGAGGGACAATAACCCAGAGCTGTTAGACATTAGTATTAAGTTGGTTGTGAAAACATTTGAAAAAAATCCTATGGCTCTCCAATCCCCTAAGGTCCCCAGGGTTAACCAGTAGTTTTCTCACTGTGCAGTCAAGGAGGTGTGTGCATGGGCATCCATATTCCCAAGTCTTCTTCTGTGGGTGTTTTTAATATGATTTAATATGAAAGATCTAAAGACCTGGTGTTAACAAATCCACATGGACAAAGTCATGACAAATTTCATAACATGGAAAGAAGAGGAAACATGTTCTCATTCAAGATAGTTTGACAAATTTGTCATGACTAAGTGGAAAAAGATAGTAAAAATAATAAAAGAAACACTTTAAAACTTGGAGTTTGGCCAGCTACTCAAAATGTGAGGCAAATAATCCTTATTTGAAAGTGTTCTAATTTGAAATCTAACAGTTCAAAATGTTCATTTTTAAAAGTCCTTTGTAAAGTCTGAGCAAATGTAAGGTCAATTTATTAAAGTGAGTTGGAATTCATTAAATACTCTTAATCATAATTAAGCCTTAAATGACATATGAGATCAATGAAATTGGTAAGAAAACATGATAAATTGCTGTATACCACAGCTTAGATATTTAAATATTGGTAGCCCACAGTTTTACATAACACTAATGACTAATCGCTTGGGAAAAATAAGTATAATATAGCCTTGCTAATATGTATAGAGGGAAAAGAAAAAAAAAAAGAGGAAAGCAGAAATTGGGTAAATTACCATATCCTACTAATGGAAAGTAACACTGAATATTCAAATCCCTGAAAGATAAATTGTCAAGGAAAGAGTAAATTTAAAACTAAAAAAAATCCATAGCAACTAAATATGATGAGAATATGATGAGAATTTCAAGCTGAGCATTCGCTCCTGCTCAATAGCATGCTTAGCTCTGAAATAAAAATCAATCTCTATCTTAGACAAGAAGTTATTTTAAAAGTGAATAAAGACATTTAGCAATTTCTTCATAATTGGAACTCTCTAGAAAAAACATCTGTGTTTTGGAGACCAACTCTTTAAAGACTTAAAAACATAGAATTATCTGGCCTAGATATCTGAGTTTATTTACTAATTATTGTTCTTCAAAATGCAAATTTCTACTAAATATATTATTGAACTATAATTTTTTGCCTCCATCTGAATTCAGACTGATAGTTTACAAATACTCTTTACCTCCACTTGAAATCCACACATGTAGTCTCATGTCTAGCTATGAGAAAAATGATGAAATATAACAAAAAGGCAGAAGTTCTACTTCCACCTCTTCTGAAAGATGTTTGAATGACCCAAGCAAAGCACAACTTTGCCCAATCTTTTTAGCAGTGTGAACTGTAGAACTGAAAGAAAAACAAAAACTTTTTCCAAATTCACATGAACTCCCACACATAAATTGATATCTACCCTTGGGCAGCTGGATCTCACTGCAAATAACTTCTGTGGGGAACAGCTTCTCTGCTGGCTGTGGCAACCCAGACAAGTACCTTAAGTTAGGTGTTTACAACAGCCTCTCGATCTCTCTTCTGCTAGGGAAGAAGCTTTTATTTAATTTCACTTATTCATTCACTTGTGAAAAATAAATGCAGGTTTAAGGCATTTAGTTGTGAGGAAGAATGAAAGTTTCTCCTTATGGGAAGGACTTAGTTTTCCACATATAAATCCTTTGCAAACAATTTGACAAGATATTCAGTTTCAGCAATAATACAAAACATAGAATATTTTGCCTTTTGTTCAAGCAGATTTTAAAATTTTGATGAAACATTACAAAAGCATATAATTATCCAAAGTCCATTAAGTGATCCACCGTTTAATAATTTGTACATATACATACAAAGTTTTTAACACATTTTCCATTTAGAAACCTACATTGACATATCACATTAAAGTTGTATATATTTTGTAGTTTGCTTGCAGCAAAACCAACACTAAAAAAATACCAACTTGACTCCTTCAGCAAGGAACTGTAACTTCTGCAATGTGAGTGAAAACAGACTGCTTCAGGAAGACACATGCAAGGAGAATGACTTTATAAATTACAACACTTCATTTCCTCTTAGGAGCAAAATCAGTGAGTTTTTAGCAGTCCTTTCTTAGTACAAGGGGCTTATCTCCAATGAGTTTTTATTAAAATAAGTATTTTTCAGCTGATTCATTTCCCATTAGTAAAACACAGTAAAATTCTGTTAAGATATACTGTGGAAATTGGCTAGGCAGCATTATTAGGAAGATTCAGAGGGTGCTTTCGGTAATGCACAAACTACCAAGCTGTAGGAATACCCTGAGAACAATATTTACTGCACTGAATGCCCAAAATATGGACAAATCTAAAAATAAAACTGTATAAAAGATTTAAAGGTAATACTACAGAGATTAATGAAGTAGATTGGAGCCATCCACTGTATTTAATAGCTTGCTTAAGATCTTTTACAGTGAAAATCCTGTTATTAAAATCCTGGTTTTATCACTCAGATGCTAACTCTACATTAATACTTGAGGGAAAAGGAAAAAAAATTGAAGCAATTTGGACTGTCAGAGTTATTTAACTGATATGCTTCTCATGTGCCACCGTATCTTTTGTTTTCTGCCAGTTAGCCTCACATTAAACTTTTGTATTTTTTCTTTTAATAGAATGGCAGCATAGGAGCAGAGGAGAGTCAGGTTGCAGGGAAACTAATATATATCATTAGCGAGACTGGCTTTTGAGTATTTTTTCCAATGTTGACTAAATTTGACAGTGGAATCAACAAACAGAAAAAATCTTAGAATTTCAGCCATCGCTTCCTGTCCAGAGGGGATATAAAACTGCCAAAATAAATATTGAGCCTGGCTTTGAGCTTAACAGCTGAGGAAAATGAAAGTAGAATAATCCATACTCTTACAGATTGTAGGGATGACAAACGACATACAGCACTGCACAAAAAAAATCTGTGCTTATGTGTTTGGATTGTCATTTAAAGCTACACTGAATGGTCAAAACAATGTTCTTTGTACCTAGAGAAATAGGGGGAAGAAGTGAATTGGAAGGATAATGGTAAAAAGCTTCAATTTTTTCCCATGTTGAAATGCAAAAGGCTATTTTTCCCCTTAAAGTGCCCATAGAAATGTCCTAGAAACCTACATTTTAACTATACTATCCCTATAACTGAAGTACTTGAGTAGAACTCCAGGTGTTATGAAGGGTGATACAATAAGAATCAAATTCTTTTATATTCAAAGGTTGCATGTTCCACCTTGATGTTACAGCAATTATTTTGGTCTTTGCCCTGATATTTTAATTCTCCCAGATTCGTTAGAAGGGGACAAAGTTACATGGATATGGTAATATGTGTCAAATAGCCATTTAAGTTACTCTGGGGAAAAGATTTATTTTATCCTTTATTTCTGTTTTATTCAGTCTAGTGGTCTCTGATTTCCAAAAAAGGTAACTGGTGGTTTACAAATAGTCTTTGAAAATTAATTTAAACAACTTATTTCAAAATATCAAGTGAAGAGTATCATAAATATGCAGCTAACACATAAAGGATTGAGGACCTCAACTATTTTGACACTCTTGATTAAATTAAAGTTTATGTTTCCGACTTCGGCAGTTACAACATTTCCCTATGCCAAACCTATCCTAATGTGATCTAACAAGCTTTATTTACAGATGTAGTTTACAGTGCTCCTTAAAATATGGTAATCCACAAAAGTATAAAACTCTGAAACTTGCCAAATATTTTAGTGATGCTTGGATAATGTGACCTACTTTCTTCTTATGTGATGTGATGTTAAATGTGCCCTGAAGCACAAGTAAATTCTAAACATCTAACATTTATCAAGAAATATCCTTGCAGCAATGATTTCAGGTGCAAAATAGCTCTATTTTAAAATAATCATAATCCTACAAACATATAGTGATTCAAAGCCAAGCACGAAGCACAAGTAAAAATTTTATAATCAAAACAAGGAATAAGCCTTTTGCTTGACATTGAAAAAAGACAGTATACAATTGCAAGAGAGAAGCAGAGCTAATGTTAAAATTTTCCACACTCACTAAATCCCAAGACACCCCAAGATATAATAACAATAGCAAAAGTTGATTCTGCTGTATGTATTTGAACTGCTACAGAGGGTCATCTGCACAGATTTTAGGTAGTGTATTCATGTGTATGGAATATTTCCTTAACATTTTACCTGACCTGAAATTAATAGTATAGGATTATTTACTGGACTTGAAGTCCAGTAATCTGGTATTTTATCTCTATTTTACCATTTGTTCTGTCAGAAGTTAAATATTATCACTTTAAAAAGGTAGGTTTCTGCTAAGTGAGGCAATGGAAAGTATTGTTAACAATCACACATTCTGATGGAGCAAGATAATTAAAGTTCCCAGACTTTAGAGAGGCAAATACACGTGCACACACACACACAAAGAAATAAATGCTGAAATCAGTGCATACAGATTAATGCGGGAGTTGGGGTTGAGAGCAACAAAGCAGGGATGCCTTGGAGGATCCTTGTGTAAATCAGGGAGAGTAAGTGTGTCAATTTCCCAAGGTCCCTCACTCCCACATGTAAATGTTGCCTGCCTGTCACCCAGGGCTCACTCCCACACTCCAGAATGTTCTCTGTTTCCTGTTCTCCCATTGGCTCACAAGTTGTAGTCACTCCCCTCCGACTGTACCATTGGTTAGCTGTATGTCACCCCACCTCAACTCCTCCTTCTACTCCTATGCCCATTGGTTCCTTGAACCCGGTCCCCTCCTACCTTCTCCTGTTCATATACCCTGTACCTGCCCCCAGTCAGTGTGGAGTGGTTGCTGTCTTCGTGCTGCTGCCCTTCTGCCACCTGCTCTCTGTTCCTGGTTCCCTTTGACCCTTCTCCCACTTCATCTGCCTCCCTCCTTCCTCATACCCTTCTGGACCCTCAGTCTGACCCTACAATAAACGCAGTTGGATCACCATATGGGGTGTACTCCCATGAGATACTGGTGAAGGAGAATTACAACATCCAGGCATGAGTGTCTGGTCATCTGGAGGAACGGTTCATTGGGTCTAGGATGGAGACATCGCCAGTTCAGTGGGTCACCCTACAGGATATGGCCCGGGTGGCCTGCAGAATAAATTAATGCCAAATTTATATTTACCAGGATTGAAAGCTTCAGCAATGAAAAAAGATCTGAGAAAAGTATGGTGGTTTTAGAGAGAAAGATCAATATTTTATTAAATGGATATTTAACACAACTAAACACAATAAACACATTAAACACTAGACCTATTAATTCCAATTAGATGAACTATGTTCATGAAATTGAACTATACCAAAGTGACAAACTGAACTTTGCCCTGTATCTTATTCTGAAACACAACAGTACCATTTAAAAGATGCAGGAACTATGCTAAGCCCTTGGAAAAATATCTTAGTGAGAAACATTCAATGTTATTTCTACCTTAGAAGGTTTTCTTAAATAATCTCATAAATAGTTATATAGCCATTATCTGATCATAAGAGATTATTTACATGTAAAGCAGACCTGAAGACTGGCTAAGAGCACATTGACTTTATGTATTCAATTAGATGACATTCAGATGGAGAAAACCTTACAACCCAGCTCAAATTTGCAAAGGCAAACACTAATAATCTTCAAACATATGATTTCCAGTGCTATTTTAATTTCTTCTTAAGTAAGAGCACATTAACTTGCAATCTTCTTTTATACTGCAGCACATAATTTTTTTTCATAAATTCTGTCTCTTTAGTGCATGGGGTGATATATATCCCAAAAGGTTTTCCCCTTTTAATTCTAGGGAGTAGCTCCCAGACCACAATGCATAAACTTCAAGGCTAAATACTGACAAGAAAAAATAATAATATTCCTGAGTGCTAATTAAACTGAAAAATGAAAATAACAATTGTTTCTCCAAGCTTCACATTCAGGGAACTATGCAATAGAGAAACAAAGCCATACAGTGGAAGAAGAATCAGGCAAGATAGGCCCAGATAAAACCTTCATAAATCTTAAGGAAGACTATAGGGAAAAACTAACAGTTATTAGGAAAACTAAAAGTATCTCAACATAAAGAGAATGCAAAGAAAGGGATTTCTCACTCATAAATGTCTGTAAAAGTGAATCAACTGATTATGTCACTGGAGTGGATCGGATGGTTTTGTTAATGGCCTTTGCTGAGTTAATGAATAGAGAATAGTTCCTCAACTAGGCAAGAGGAACAAAGGGAAGTGTATACATAACTCAGTCAAGAATGGAGTACTGAAACTAGAAAAAAAATCCCAACCAAACCAAACCACACCAAACCAAACCAAGAATCCACAAACAAAACAAAACAAAACAAAACAAAACAAAAAAAACCACAAGAAAACCCAAACAAAACAATAACAGGATGAAATTTAAAGAGAGAAACAAGCAACAAACTTGAATTGACTCTACCCAAGCATTCCTACCTGAGAACTGGGGATGTCCAGGTTGTCCAGAAAGTCGGTGGTAATTCTAACCTTTATAAAAATGGTGATGACTTCTTACAAAACATTTGTTTACCCTTTGTCTTTTAAAGTTTTAAATTATTTCAGCCCAACAATTTACATTTGCAATCTCACTTTTTACCTTCTGTTTGTTTTTAGGCGTATGTTAATTGTATTCAGAGCACTAATTTTGTAGGAGAAAAATCTGCTTATAAAAATGACAGGCAGCTTTTCCTGCTGGAAGTACAATTCAAAGTAATATCACAATCCATTTTCTTATTTAACCCTGAGGTACAATGTTGATTTAATGTTAAATTTACAAATGCTTTTTGCATAATGCTTGGCATGCAGAATACAAGTGCCAATGCCAATGGCATCAAAAATGGTAAACGCCATTAAGTTATGCCTAAGTGTTTGTTAAAATACTACACTCTCCAAGGTTATATAATTTTGTTTGTTTGCTACCAAAATTTAAAATCAGCATAAAAAATGTGTTTCTTCATCTATTTATAATCAGAACAGGTTTTATTTCATAGTATTTAAATAATTCTAGTACTTCTTGAGCCACCAGAACTAAAAGTGAAATATGAATATTAATAAATGCATTTAGAAAACCAATATCAGTACAAGTTATTCCACAAAGACTCTGACATAAATTTGTTACATTATTAGATGAAATGAAGTTATTTCTCCCAAGACATAATGAGATACCAACTCAAATTAATAGAGTAGCAATAGATATTTTACTACCTATAAAAAGAAATTAAATACAAGCCCTACATATCCTATCAATTGAGAACACAGGACTGATTAAGAGATAAATGTTTATTTTATTATTTTTGACATTGTATGTGCAGGTTATGAAAGAAAATAAAATTATTCTTCCCTCAGATTTTGTCTTCACTAGGGAGACAAATGTGTAACCAGACCCATCTCTCTGACACAAAAGTCCAAGTAAACCCACAAATAAAGCCTGTGGACTTGCATCCCACTCATTTCAAGAGAGTGTGGATGTCAATACATAATTATGCTCTTCTATGTAGTCCACCTGATGGTTGCAGAATGTCAAAATAGTATAAGAACATAGAACTGAAAATAAATAGAAAATAAATTAAATAAATTATTTTGGGATATTTGTGTGAATATAGTTAATTTGCTATCTTCTGTCTTAAAAAATACATACCAGAAAATATGGTCAAAATAAATAATAATAAAAAAAAACCTTTTAGCATGTCCCAAGTTACAGTAATATTGATGCAAAGACTGCTGTGCTAATGCACAACATCCTTTTTCAAAAATAACAAATTTTTCATCTGCCATGAGCAGTTTCATAGCACTGCTAGCAGGTACATGCTGAACTTATATGCCTGAGCATATCTTTCAAATTAGTTTCATAGATAGCCTACAGCACACTAAAATGCTGGAAAAGAGGACATGTTCTTCAGGACTTTAAAATACAAAGCTCTGAATGTTGCAGAAAAAAAAGAGGATTTCAAGCTTTGGGTTGCTAAAGGGAAATAGTATCCTATCACTTCTGCATTTTCATTTTGGTGGAGTTTGAAATGTTCATTGCATGTAAAATGAAGCATGAAAATGATTGATATTTTGATAAATGTCATAGAATTAATTAATTTGGAGCGGACCTCTAGAGGTCCTCTGGTCCAGACTGTTACTTAAAGAAAGGACAGAACAGGTCAGGTTGTGCAGGCCTGCTTTGGTAAAAATTTCAGTATGTCCCAGACAGAGCTTCCATGATCTCTCTAGATAGCTTTGTTAAGTGTTTGACTATCCAGACTGTAACATTTTTAGTAATGAAATCATGCCAGACTTGTAGTAAAAAGTAGAGTAAATTATAAGCTCAAAGCTCTTTTTTTCATTTAATAAAGTATCTATGAAATTACACTGTAAATTTTTCTAAATTAAAAAAAAAGCATATTGTAATCTGAAGGAACATTATTTATACAGTATAAAAACCAGTTATTTAAGAATTTTTTATGTCTGTGTTAATAGTTCCTATCTGAAACCTCACAGTCCTTCTTCATAATTTTCAGGATCAACATAAGTATAAAAGTTAGCAATATTAAATGTAGAACAGTGCCTTGGCCTTTAGCATTTGACATTTAATGTTTTTAAACCAATACCAAGACAAATGAAAGGCATGCAAACTACAGTTAGGTGATAAAAATAACGATAATCTGGATTTTTTTATTTAAATCAGATTTCAAGTTCAGACTTAAATGCTGTAGGAAATTTTAAATCTTTGAACTTTATCCCCTGAGTTAAACAAAATCTTCACCTCAGCTGTTGTCACTGCAGCCTTTTTTGTTATCACTGACTTCAAAAATTTTCATGTAAAATCACCTCTGCAAGCTGATTTTTTCAGAGTTTAACTTTTCCCTATAAAATGATAAAACTGATACCAAAACTAAAACAGATTAAGCAAACATATATTAGTTTACTGTATTAGGGAAAAGCAAATTAACAGGTTTAGATTAGTAAGACATATATTTGAACCACAATTTTGGTGAGAGATCAGTAATCTTTAATCAGTCAATGAAATTGTAACAAAGCTGCTGAATTGAAAAACTTCACCAGTCTTACTGACATGAAACCAAAATCTATCTTGTGATTCCTCAAAATCCATAATTATCTCCCTTTTTCAATTAAAATGTCCAGCAATCACTGCTTCCATTTTTAATTATTGCATTTATTTCTGGGTGAATACAGGGTTGGCAATATAAACTAGTCTGTTTTTCCTAAATATTGTCACATTATCTTTAGACAGCCTTGTTTCTGGGAACTATAAGAACCACTACCTAGACATTCTCAGATAAATTTACAGCTATAGGAAGTTTTCACAATAGCCAACAATCTGCTTGAAGCTAAACCCACTCTGCTGCTTAACAGGTAGCATGATGGATCTAATGTCATAACACAGAAGCATGTGATGTGGACAAGGTGTTGAGTGGATTGGAATTTAAAAAATCTTATCCTCTCCTCTCACATTCTTTCTCTGCATAAGTCATTTGACTTGTCAGTCTGCAGATTCTCAGCTCTGGGGCAATTATACTTAAAATTGCTTCTAAAATGTCTGCTAGTTTCACATATCCTCAAATACTTTGAAAAGTCACTCTCTTCTTGCTCACCTCTGTGTACATTTAAGATTAAGCAATTATGCTTAATCTTAAATGAAAAAACTCATTGATGACTCAAGGGAAACAAAAAAGTGTTCACTAACAGGAATCCTATTTATCCAAGGAAGATTTTGGAACAGATAAGTGACTATTTGAAAATTATGTTCTTCTGAAAATGTCTGCTAGTTTCACATATCCTCAAATATTTTTGAAAATTTACTCTCATCTGCATCACCTCTGTCTACCTTTAAGACTAAGTTTTGGAAAAAAACAAATATTATTGTAGCAAATTAACATATTGTAGGGGTTTTTAATGTTATCCCAGAAAATAGAATTAGAATTATAAATTCTTGATGTATATCTAAAAATATATACATGTATACAAGTACTTAAACATCTTTATTGCATATGATGGAAAGATTTGGGCTTCATTGAGCAGCACAATTGAGTTATTTTTCCTCTGTCTTACTTAATATTTCAGGACCATAATTTCTAGCAAAATAAAGCAATACCCCCAAGACTTCTGCAGATTGTGAAACGCTGATCTATAAAAATGAGTGAAACAAAACAATGAGTTAATATCCTTACATATTCTAGAGTAAAAAAACTGATGCAATCAGAAAGAATTTGTAAATGAGAAGCATTTTGCAGAAAGGCACTGAAATTTCCAAATCAGTGATGCTGAGATATAATACTATCCTTGAATAATTCTGTTTGCATAATATATCTGTCCAACCACCAGCTGTTAGAACAATGTGAAATTTAATCAAAAAAGATCACAATAATAAACTTTAGGTAATGAATCCCAAAAAATGCACCTGATGTCCTATCTATCTTCATTGGTCTTACATACAAACAGTTATAACCACATTGTTTAGTCATGGCTACTGCTGATTCTTGGTAGAATGCATAAATAAATCTTTTGAACAGAAGAATATTGCTTGAAATATTTGCAGAAAATATTGATTGCATTTTGATTTGAATAATTTAAGTGTAGAAATATTTCAACAGATTTGACATTCTGATTCTTGAAGGGCCATTTCCTTTTAAAAAAGGGAATTGTTTTTAATAAATAATATTTTAAAAGAAATCTGCATTTATCTAGAGCACATGCCGAAAGTAAAAGTGTTTCATTTACAAAGGACCATTTGTATTTTCATTGAAGAAAGATGTTGATACAAGTTAAACAAAGATTTTTGCTGTTTCCATAAATATGTGATTGCTTCTCATATCCCCTGTAAACTCCTTAAAGGAAACATTCCATACATGCTTCTACTTTGGTGTGGTAAATATCTTTCAAATTGCAACCATTAGAAGCATTTGCTGAAATTGTTATTTCAGAAGTTTTTATGACACCAAATCATTTAATCATCAACTCAACAAAGGATTTTGAATTGATCTGATGCTTATCAATGCTATATAAACATTAACACTTTTTTCCATCAAACCAAATTTGTGAAAACATTGCTATTGAAGAAGCTACTTAACTTTAATCGAGAACATTTTTTGTAATTCAGTGCTGTTTTCAACACTCTTCCATTTCTTTCTCACATATTATACATTTATGGAATTGATTTCTATTAATGTCTTCCCTGTTATAAATATTAATATTTTTTCATAGATTTTTATATTTTCTACTAATAAAATAAAAAGTGGTTTTGGTCCTATGCAAATATTTGTTGTATTGGAAAACCCACACAGATTAAAAAGAGCAGGTGCTCAGACTCTAAGATATGTTTGGATTACTGCAAACATTTCACTCTTAGAATCTCAAGACATGACTTTTGTAAAGGTATTATTTTAACTGGGGAGAATCAGAAAGAATAACAGACAGACAGAATGAGAAATATAGATTTATTATTGTATTTATAGTATAAAATTGATGGCAAAATGAAACAGTTAAACCTTATGAGGTTTTCATTCATTTACTCATCTTTTCACAACATTTTATGAGGAAGCATAATTATTTTCTATGATGCAGACAGTATTTCTTTTTTCAATCAATCCCCTATTGTGTTTTCTCAGAAAAATATATTTAAGGTATGGAACAAATATCAAGTGATGAAATCTATAACGTTGTTTATAGAAAGGCAATACAGTTAATAAAATGTGTATTTATGGCTTCCTCTCAATCTGCAAATATTACACAAAAGATGTGTAGGAACTGACAGATATCAGAAGAAATAATAAAATTTTGTTCCTGAAAATAACACAGATGCAATTACTTTGAAAGTACAGCAAAACTATTTCCTTGCAGAGGGATGCAGTCAGCACATTGCATAAGAATAAACAGATTCGAGTATGTCCTTTACATAAGATACCATTTATTGCCTGACTATTCTTCTAAAAGCCTCAAGAAGTTTTTTTTACATAAGTTTTCACTTCCTTGATTTAGATCATTTATCTTGGTCATTATCTGTTTTATATTACATTATCTTTCCTTCAATAATATTCTCTGTATATTTCTATTACAATAGTTTTTATGAATATTTTAAAACCTTTAAAAGGGTAAATATAGCATCTCTAGATTTGGATTCATTCTTACATGGTGCATACAATTCCATCAGGTAACTTTGGCTGAGGAAAAAAGCCCAGACATTAGTAACATCTAGCTGTTAAAACAAACCTCAAGAAAAAATCGACGACTTCCATAAAAGCAAGTCAGATTTGCTACAAGTACGGGGATCCTTCTTGCATGGCTTATTCTTCAATATCATGATTTCAAATAAGCATAATCACCAATTGGTCATCATTAATTCATAATTGCCTGTCATAACAACATTTCCCTCCTTCTCTTGATCTAGTCTTTATGGAGATATGTCTCCAAAATAACTGACATCAAAAACCAGCAAACCTGATAAAAGATATAAAAGTCTAATTAGTTTATCAACTTGGTATTTCTAATACCTTACACACAAATTTCATTATCAAGTTGAGGAAAGGCATGGCCAATTAGGGCATAAGCAGCAATTTCTTCTTATCATGGTTTAATCCCAGCTGGAAGTACCACAGAAGTGCTGCTCACTCATTGTGCTGCCTACAGTGGAGAGGAGAAAGTAAAGCCCATTGGTTGAGATTAGAACACTTCAATAACTGGAGCAAAATAAAATATACTAATAATTGCAATTAAAACGAGAGGAAAAAAATAAAATAAATAAGTGCTGCACAATATAACTGTTAACCACCCGCTGACCAATGCCCAGCCCATCCCCCAGCAGCCATCTACCCCTCCCAATCAATCCTTTCCCTTTCTCCCCTCCAAATTTATATACTAGTCATGATATTCTGTGGTATTGAATATGCCTTTGGGACAGTTGTCCTGGCTGTGCTCCCTCCCAGATTTCATCCACCTGGTCACTGGCAGACTGGAAAACTGAAAAGTTTTTAACTAAGGATAAGGACTACCTGGCACCCACCAAAACATCAGTGTGTTATGAATATTATTCTCATACTGAATTCAAAATGCAGAACTTTACCAGATACAAAGAAAATCAACTCTATCACATCCAAAGCCAGGAGTTCAAGAAAGCATTTCCAGTTTTTTGTTGACTAGTGCTGAAATTATACACTTTGTTCTGAGCATATGTCAGATTTCCTAGAGGATATGCCACTCCTTACAATCAAACTGGCATTTTTAAGGTAGTGTTGATTCTTGAGACTAGCAACTGCAATATGTAGATATTAAGTGACTCAGGTGAAACTAGTCTTAATGAGCCATCAAAGAATGTGCTAGTAATTCACATTGCATTCTTAGCTTATGTGCACTTCATCTTAGCAACCCCTCGCACCTGTTCTGTCACCATCTCTATTTACTTATTTATTTGCAAAGTTTTGCTTCTGCTGCTCATCTCCCTTGGTCTCTCTCTTCCTTTCTGTGGTCCTGAAAAAGACATCACTGTCACTTCTGCTAGAGGATAGCCAGAGTGGGTTAGAATGTTTTCCACTGATGGTTGCACTGATGTATCAAAATGCATGGCAAAATGTTGAATATTGAAATCCAGCTTCCACTGGTTTCTAACAAACTTTGGCATCATGCACTATGATGCATGGTTTTAGCTACTCTCAGCATATCCAGTGTATCTTCCAAGAGACAATATTTTTCCTAAAGGAGTAAAGCATTTAATGTATGCTAACAAGTACAGTGAAACTCCAAAAAATTTTCTGCAGAAACCACCTCACGAGCTTCCCCTTATTCTCTCACATCACCCTTTCTAAAATAGATTCCAATTATAGTCAAAGACACTATATATCATACAAGGTAGAAAACCCACCGTAAATACTTTACTAATCATGTAGAGAGCCAGTAATACACAGGAATATTATTGTAGAATGTGTGATTTCCTCATGACCCTGTGAGAATTATATAAAACAGGTAAAATTGTTAAAGTTCAAAATATCAAAATAAGGATTAAGCTTAAGATAGCATTAAATATGCAACACTGCTTTTCTTCTGTATAACTTCTCTAAGAAACATAGAATTATTTTCTGGATCATGCTGTGTTAACGTTTCTGTGTACACAAGGTTTTTGATAGGAATACCTGTCCTCAGCCAAAATAGCCAATGCAACAACAGATCAAATAGCACCCCTGCCTTTCAAATGGCTCAGTGAAAAAGTCAGTTCTACTGGTGGTTGTCTTTCAGCACCAAAGATGTTGACTAAACTGTACTTCAGAAATACTGATAAAATCTGTATTACACATGCAAATTTTCATCTCTGTACTGCCCTCTTTTTTGCTGATTGAGGTTTGCTCATACTTTGACAATTATGCTTTTATATTTCAGTTCACCATTCCTTCCCATTCCTCAGATATTGTGATGGAATTTAACACTTAACAATTTAACCAAAGAAAATGTTTTCCCATTACTTCCCACATTTCAGGCCTAAAATAAATTCTTATGGTCTCAACAAATTTAGAAAAAAATGTCTAGAGAATTAGCACAGAGAGATGCTGAAACTTATAGTTAATAAAGGTTAAGATGAAGAATTGGTTTTCCCATTTGTTCTGTTTCTTTGCACTCAGTAAACTCTAAATTTGATTTAACAGAAGTGTGCAAATTGCAAACGATTGCAAAACTCTTCATAACATTAAATAATCTGATTTTGTACAAGTTTCTAACAACAGTGCTGAGTTTGACAGCATAAACCATCAAAACCAAAATGAAGTAGATTTGACATGC
This sequence comes from Chloebia gouldiae, assembly GCA_003676055.1. Lineage (NCBI taxonomy): Eukaryota > Metazoa > Chordata > Aves > Passeriformes > Passeridae > Chloebia > Chloebia gouldiae. Next base: position 3,017,048 of record QUSF01000039.1, read on the forward strand.
ATACATCCTGTTAAGGACTGCATAGCTTATTTTTAATATACACTACTGGAAGCTAATCATAGATCACAGAATATTCTGAGCTGAATGGGATGCACAAGAAACAGCAAGTTCAGCCCTTAAGTAGCCCATATAGGGATCAAACCCACAACTGTGGCATTATTAGCAGCATGCTCTAACCAACTGGGTTATATAGACAGCATCCAAAATTCATAATCCAGACAAAGAATATTGAGCACTGTTGCAGAAAAGCCATCAGAAGTGAATCAAAGCTGGATTATATGTTGCAGAAATTACTCTTAACATTTTTGCTAAACTGTTGCTTTTTTTTACACATTCCTACAGTGAGACATGTTCAGAAAATCAGATCAGAATATATGCAGATTTTGAGTTTATGCCAATAAAGTAGTATAGTATTTATTATCTGTCTTAAAAGAAGTGGTGTGAAAGGATCTCAGCAGAAAATGTTTTGAACATGCAAGCATTTCTACTACATGCAGTGTAAACACAAAATACAAGAAGAGAGGAAGTAGAAAATCAATATGGATTATGCTGCAACTGTAAATTGCAATCTATAAAAATTGGCACTTGCTGATCTTCAATCCACAGCAATCCTAAATTGGTGGAATCTTCCAAGGTTCTGGAAAGGTAGACAGCTGTTCAATTTTCCCTGTAGTCATGGTGGATACACCAAAAAGCCATCAGTACCTTTCTGGGTCATTGAGTACTTTCTGCTGCCTTTATCTATGCCAAGAGAACATCGGGTCTCTGGGCTGGTCACAGCAGGATACTTTTGCTGCTGGTCCCCCTTTAGGCTTACCTCATCCTCCAAAACAACTGCTGCTATCACACTGTCATTCCAGAAATATAGCTAGCTTCCTCCTTGCTGTATCCTGATGACATTGGGGTGGGTACATTGTGCCCTGATGTCCACCCAAGCCTTATACTTCTGTGGACCTAATGTGCCAGGCAGTCAGATCCACACAGTCCTTCAAACACAATTATCCATTTCCTTCTTTTGGCATAAGTCAGACAGATTGTGTTCCTGGTCAGAGTATTTACTGCCTGATCATTGCAGTGGCAAAAGTCCTTCCACCACAATCACTGGCACTCTCAGTCCTTCTGTGTGTAGAGAATCACTGCTTGCCTTCTGTTGTCTCAGCAGCAGCTAGAGTGACAGTCTTCTTGGATAACGCCTTTCTTCACAGCTGTCTTCCTCCCCAGCTTGCAGATGTGGGCTTGTAGCTTCAAGGTAGGTTAACCACTCCAGTTCCTTGTATCCTCTCACTGGTCACACAATAAAAAACTGAATGCATGTGGCACAGTTGGGACAGAGCCGACTTTCCTCATAGCAACCAGAATTAGTACAATTCCATGTTTGGGGTTTTCTTGTCTTGACCATCTTGGCTGCAAGGTCACATTAATAAATTTATTACAGGCGCAATTAAAAAAAACAAAAAAAACAAAAAAAAAAAAAAACTTTACTCATAAAGCTTGGAAAGAAATATATCCAGACAATTTCTTTGCAAGAAGGTAAATCAATATATTTAAATATATGGTCATGTAATAAATAGAAAAGTAAATAGAATGCATCCCTGGCTGTCATTTCATATCCAACTTGATGAATTAAATGATAATTTAAGAATACTTTGTGTTCTAAGAAGCTAAGTGTACCTAGGTTAATTTATATATCTCATTAGGAAAACAGTAAAAAATATAAACTACTTTGATGAGCCCATGAGAAAATACAGTGGCAGTTGATGGTGTCCAAAATCCATATTGTATTACCATATTGTCTAAAAATAACTTTCTCTGTAGACAATACTATCTGTCCCTACTTAGAAACAAAATGAAAAAAATGTTCAAGAATGCTAAGTAATGCAATTTACTGTTTCACTTTAAAGTCTGTAGCAATAATGACAGAGGTCTGAGGTGCTAATGAATCCTGTAGACACATCTAGAATTAAGATCTTCAGCTGGCCTATAAAGTAGCTAAAGAATCTATGTGATGGATCTGTCCCATGCAGGTATTCAGTATATAACCTCTACTTAACCTTTTCATAATTGATCCATTTCATTTTCTTCACATGAAAGGGGGAGTTTGTTGATGATATAGCCATCAAAATACACTTTCCTTAGTCAATGTTTTGCCATTAGGATGGAATATCTTGGACCCCATAAATACATCACTGAATCTCACTAATTACATTAGTCCGGCCCCCTTTGCAGGAGTTAAGTACAGGTGTAGGCACATTGTAGTGCCAGAGTTCAGCAAATTTCAGCTGGAAAATGAGTGCATAGGTTCAGGCTTCTGTTGCACTTATTCACTGAGAAATGAAATGGAATCCATGTTTTTCTTTGTCTCAAAGAAAGGTCACAGATATGAAACAAAATATCAATAGCTACTAGTACATGATTGCATCCTGGTAAATCTATGATTGTGTTGGGTAAATTAAGAGGAAGTTTATCAAACAAAGCAATTGCTGGAAATATTTCATCTTTATAATTATAAGCCACATAATTTCTTTTTTTTTTAAATCTTACTACTTACATGTTACATATACCTTTTCTTTTTAGTTGGCTTTAAAAGAATGATTCATATGTTGTCTCTGAGAAAATCCCTAAAAACTGATCACACTTACATTCATACCAAAGTATTGCAATGAATAAAAGAGAAAAAAAATCACAAAGCATACATTTTGAAAAATTCATGTATGGGGACAATACATGTAATTATTCTGCCACCAGGAATACATAGTAAAGAAAATCACAATATCGCCTATCACAGGCTAGAAAACAGGAGCAAGCTCAGGACATTCAGAACAGATGGAGACATTGAAATCAAATGTGTCACTCCACAGAACAGAGAAGGGCACAGATGAACTTTTAAGAGTGTCTAAAGAAGAGTTCACAACAAGTGCAAAAGATATCTAGATTTCATATATATGGTATATATATATATATATATATATATATATATATATATATATATATATACAAGTAAACAGGAGAAGCAGAAACCAAACTAAAGCTATAGCCAAAAAATTATTAGCAAAGTAAAAGAAAATCCCTGTCTTGCCATAGAGGATTCATTAAATATTTTCATAAAATTTTATTTTGATTTTGGTAACAGCTGTTTGTCATAGTTGAAAAATTTCTTTGTTTGTGAATGATATCAGGGTGTATGTAATAATTGGGTGTATATATGGGTCACTGTCAAATACTGAGCTTTGGAACCCTTATGCATAAACCTTCTACTTGCTAGCTGCCAATTATACAATTCCATTGTAAATTTTGACAACATCCTAGCTAAACAAAAATGACGTGTCCAGAATTGTCCAAATAATAAAGACACATGGGAGAGAACCATCAATTAGTAAGCTGAACACATGCTGTGCTTCTGTACACACACATGGAAAAATTGAGTTTGGAGTTTTCCAAAAAGACGAGACAGTGCCAAAACTAGGATCTTCCAAAAGAAAGAGGGGGGTTTTGGAAGAAGAAGGTGAAGACCTTTTCTGCAGCAAAAACCGTCTCATGAGAAAAGTTACTAAAAGTCACAAACCTCTGTGGAGAAGGGATGCTCTGTGACCTTGGTCCCAAGTGCCTGAGACTGGGAGCAGACATCAGGAACTAGCACAATTTTCTGCCCAATGTCTTATGCCATCTTCCTGCTGGAAAGGGATCTCTTCGATACAGAAGTGACTAGGCAGGAGCAAAGAATTAAAACAAAAGTAAAGTAAAAGCTCTGATCTTGTAACTTTGATCCAATATATAGATTCCCTACAGGTTGTTCATTCTGTCCCACCCTTAGCACTGCTCAGTGTATATGATTCTATGTCTAATACTGAAAGACCTTGAAGAAATACCCTGAAAATATGTAAAAATGAGGAAGTTATATATAAAAGTTGCTTTTGTCGGCTGAATATGAAATAAACTACGGGATAAATAGCCTTTGCCTGCTTTGCTTGAGGTTTGCAGTTGAATTATTTCATGGCATATTTAGCCTTTTATTTAACAAATTTTTAAAGGTAATTACTAAATCAAGAGCAGCTAGCTAGCATTTTAAATGCACAGATGCTGTGAATTTAATTGAACTGCAGAAATAAAAAACAAACAAACAAAACCAAAAGCCCGAACAAACAATGAAAAACCAAAACAACCAAACAAAACAAAAACTTGAGACCCTCAGTTTTCTAAGACAGATCGTTGGGCATTGATCTAAATTTGAGTCATCATTTGAGTACTCATAGCTCAATCTCTGCACAGTCTGCATCACCCTACTTGACCTGGGCTATAATCCGGTGTCTCTTGAAACTGAAAGGTTTGAACCTGAGCTGAAAGGAATTGTAAATCCTGCTTGGGGATAGTGTAATCTTATTAAAATATATAGATTTTTATTGTATCTTTATTGTATCTTTTCAGTGGCCCATCAGTTCTATGCATGGCCTCCATATTTCACTAGGCTTTTCATTTTAAGAATCTCATATTTGCATAAACAGCAATAATTCCCATTCAGAATCCTGTGAATTATTTTTAACACTCTGTTTACTATCAATGCATCATTCAATCTGGAGGAAATTCATAATTCAATTTACTTCAATTAAGAAAGCATACCTAATCTTTTCCTAATATTTTATGCAAACTACAAGACAATGTACTGGTCATTTATTTGTGATTAGTGTTCCAAAGACATTTTTTTCCTCTATCTTCTGTTTTTTTCATTTATTTCAGTTTTGCTTCTGATTCCAGAAGTACTGCAGGTTCCACATCTGTAGATTCACTCTTTTAAGATGACATTCAGAGATATAGGCAGAGATGAAAATATCATTTGTCTTCAAGGTATACCTTAGAGAGTCAAAGTTTAAAGAAGAAATAAAAGCAGATATATGTTTTTTTTAGAATGCATCAGTAAACTGTTCTAAAAATACCTTTTCAGATTTCACATCTTTTTTTGCAGCAAACAGAAGGGCAGTCTCTAAATTTAATTTTGTTTGTACATATTGCAATGAATAAAACAGCAAAGGGACTGTTTGATAGCTGAAAACAATATTCACTGAGTAAACTGGTGTGTACAAACTAGATGACTTTTAGGATGGTAAATATATAAAATAGATACTCTTGTTGATTAATTTAGTAGTGGTTTGACAGACTCAGAGACAAGACTCATCCATCAATACAGCAAGCCACTTTTCTTGGGGAAAAGGTGTACAAATTTCTACATAATGATGCACCTTACCAGGTACTGAGGTCAGTACTGATGTCTACATTTTTCATTTGAGGATTAACCATGTTACTATCCAGTGATATTCTAGAAACTATAATGCCATAGTCTCTCTGAATCTTATCAGTAAATGCCAAGTTTACAGTTACAATCTGTGGGTTGCTCCTGTGGTAAAGGAGTATAGCTTGGTCTTCATTTAGATGCTCAGATATTATTTTCCCTGCTGTTTCTTCCATTCAGTAATTCTACCATTAAAAATCTGTACAAATGGCATACATGTCTTAGAAGGTTTTTTTTTCCTCTGGTAATATTTTGGTGAATATTTATCAATTTTTTTGAGGAGATAAGATATTAAAAATGAGAGGTTTATTTGAATACAGCACACAAGCTGTGACAACAAATCCTGTTGCATTTCTTACAAAAAAACCCAAAAAATTCATACATTATGGTAAGTAAGTTCAAACCATTTCTTGGCAGGGTTTATTTTTCACCTGTTTTACAACTCTAAGTGTGTTTTTTTATTTTGCATCTTCAATATCTCTGTCAGTTTATGCAAAAGGAAAACTTTTAATTTAGACAAGAATAATAAAAATATTTCTACCTTGTTACAGACAGAATGATGCTATAACATACATTCACTTGGATACTATCCTTTTCTTGAGATTTGCATACCACCTGAAGGGCTTGTCTCATGAGCACCACTCACTGGTACATCAAGATGTTTGCAAAATTTAAGTTGCTTATAATTAATGTTATGCTATCTTTCTGTACACTTCACAGTCAAACACCAGTAATCATTCCCCAAGTATAACTCCTTAGATGCTAGTTTTAGACAGGTGAAAGACAAACTGCATAATGTTTAACCATCTAGGCCTATTTTTAAAAGACAGTTTCACTAACTCTGTTATTGGGAGTTATGACAATCTCATCAATAATGAAAACCAACAGTGGTAATGTAATTACACATTACTTTTGGTAACTGATTCCTATGCAAACTTTTTTTACACTTTCTTTTTCTTTCTTTGGTTGATGAAGACAGCCTATAATTTACATTTCAACACCTTGGTCTCTGTTGCACACAAGAAATGTTTAAATGGTATGTATCTATGTATGTTTGTTTCTATGTATGTATGTTGGTATTTTCAGAGACCAGGGCCAAAACTTGAGGTCCATGCACCTACTGGGTACCAGCCAGGCCAATTCTTTATCAAACCATTAAGACTTAACACTCTACACAGAGTTTGGCTGAAGTAGACCTAATTCTTTTAAGGAGCTTTATGGGGTTGTGTTTTGTGTTTGTGACAAAGAGGTTTCACTTACTTAACAGTGCTTACACCACATCAAGTCCTCTTCTGTTGCTCACACTGCCACTCCAGCAAGTAGCTGGGAGTTGTGCAAGAGGTTTGAAGGGGAGACAGCTGAACCAATCTGACCCGTGGGATATCCTATATGGAATGATCTCTGTAAAACACCCTGATCTTCTTTGGGTTCTCTGGAACTATGCACATCGTTAGTGTCCCACTTTTTGAGAGATAAAGCTTTCTAGAGGTAGCAACTGATACTTCCTACAACAAATACTTCTACACAGAAAGTTTGATGCTCTAGATGTGGTTGAGTAGTTCACAGGACTTAGCGCAAGATCTTTGTATTCCTTTGTAATAGTAACTGCACTAAGCTGCAAAAAACTGAATAAATTTTTTGCTTATAGGTGTGTCTGTCACTAAGGTCTAAGCCATTCCCAATTGTTCTGTACACCTATGTGAAAACAAGGTGAAGATGAGGGGAAATGTGTGCAAATTGCACCAGGAGAGGTTTCATGTTGATACAAGGAAGAGTTCTTTAATCAATCACCAAGGGAACCCTGCCAAGGAGGCAGTAGAGTCCTTGTCACTGGATGTTCTGAAGATGTGACTGGATAGTGTGCTAGAAAATCTTATCTAAGTTCCCTTTCCCATGAAATATTGGATCAGATGATCTTTTGGGATCTATTCCAATCTGAGCCTCTGTGATTCCGAAATAACCTCCCAAACCAAAACCAAACAAACCTGCCATTTATTTAGGACTCAGGTGAATCAGATTTTTTACTAGGTTTCCACAAATTTTGAATGATTAATGTAAAATGCTTTACATTGCAAAACAGCCAAAGAATGCTATGATATAAAGACCTAAAAATGTATCATCAATATTTGAGTTGCTCTTTCTGCTATTATTCAAAATAAATTTCTGTCTGATATATATTTATCCTTAAGCATATGAATGGCCTCCTTTGCTGAAATGAAGGTATTCCTCCCATTTGTTTAAATAGAATGACATGGTGCTTACATTCCATCATATAAAAAAAGTATTTGGAAATGTGATGCCTGTATTTGGCTGAAGAAGATTTTCAGAAGTAGGGAATATAATTGTTTTATTGAGGAATATTTCAAAGAAACATGTGTTTGTTTTAGCTTTTCCCCTCCATTTTGTTTATCACATTTGGTCTCATAGTTGTGAATTTCTACCTCTTTAAACAATCAGGACATTACTTATAATTCTGTATCTACTTTTTCATTCAAGTATTTGATTCTTCAGTACCTCTTATGGTCTCTATATGCACTCTGTCAACCCCCCAGCTAGCTGCACCTGGGCCAGAAAGCATGTCCTCGATCACCATTTTAGCCTAAATGTGCTAAATGTATTGGAGTGGGTGATTATTTGTGAAATTAAGGGAATGGCTGTGTGTCATGATTTTACTGTGGTAGCAGCTAAGTCTTCCATGGATCACAGTGCTCATGGGTGTACCCACTCTTGGAATAATACTTATTATGAACTGTAGTCATTTTTGGTGGCATACCTGCTGCAGCATCGACTTACCAGGAGCCACAGTAGTTTTGTGGTGCAATTGCTTCACTTTAAGCTCATCAATAAGCCGCAATTACTTCCAGAGTGCATCACATCAATCATGGCACTGCCCATGGCCACAGACCTTTCAAAGGTGAACCTCCTGTGTCATGGATTTATTCAAGGTATTCAGCCAGCTTCATGCAGTCACTGGCACTTAAAAATGCAACTGTTGTAGCATGAGCTTGTCCTTGGGCCACAAACCCTTCAGAGGTACACCTGCTGCAGCACAGAGATAGCCACGGACACAGATGCTACTAGGTGTGCCTGCTCTGTCGTGCTGCCCCAGGGTGTCATGCTCCTTGTGCGCTCATCCACTGCTGCGCAGACTCTTTGACTCAGGTTCACATTGGAGTTTAATCCTGTCCAGTACAGCAGCACAGAAACCACGCTGATGCCCTGGCCATCTGCCAGCCCAGGCACATTTCTGTGCTGTGTTCCAGGTGTTCCTGGCCACAGCAGAGCACAGAGCTCAGCAGCACAGCAGTACAGTGGCCAGTGAAAGCCAGGAGCAGCCTCTAACAAGCACTAGACTCTCACATACAGGATGGCAAACAAACCCCATGGCAAGAACAGGAACCTGCTGATGAATAGCTAAATGGTACTAATAATAGCTAGGAATTCAACCTAGCACATTCCAGTCAAACCTGTCATTATCTCTAACTCTTCAAGTCCCATATTAGGTGGCAAAAAGGACTGTTTTGGCATAACTGCAGCAGGTAAATAAGCACTGCACATTTGCTTGCCCAGAAAGCTCATGGATTGTGACAAAGACTGTTCAATTTTTAAAGTGAGAGGAATGAATTCACTGCTTCCCTGTATCAGACAGGTGTTCAGTCATCTTTGGGGAAGCAGGTCTCTATCATGTTGTTCTGGTTTCAAAGCAAAACCAGTAAGAGACTCCAAATCAGAAATACAATTTATTAGGAAAAGGAAGAAAAAAACCAAAATTCATGCAATACAAAAAAAAGAATAAACAAACTACTGACAGAGTCAGAATACAACCCTGCTAGTTAGGGTGGTGGTAGCAGTCCAGATGAAATGGTCCTGTTGAAGTGGTGATCCCATAGAAAAGATCTGATAGCTCTTTTCCTCTGGAAACCAGTGGGCAAAAACAGCTTGTTCTGTCTCAAACCCCAGAATATATCTAGGTGGGAATGCTTAGCTCCTCGCCCCTGGGTAGAGCATCTCACAATAGGCTGATGTCATTCTGAGTCACACGGTGGGTCCTTGATCCCCTGTTAAACAGAACTGGCTCCTGGAGGGAGTTCTCTCTGAGCCATGTGGTGAGACATTAATGGGCCCATTAACAGGAGATAAGGCAAAACAATGCCCCTCCTGGCTCCAACAGCTCTTGAAGATGGGAATAAAATACATTTTTATACTGTAACATAAGACACACATGTACCAGTTAATTAGGAAGAAACTGACCATCGTTCCATCCTTCTTCCTCCACCAGTGTAATACACATATGTGGGGCAAGGTCATGAGATATTGATGTACTAAGAAGTACAAATAAGGCCCGTGGAATAGACTAGACTAGACTAGACTAGACTAGACTAGACTAGAATAGAATAGAATCGAATAGAATAGAATAGAATAGAATAGAATAGAATAGAATAGAATAGAATAGAATAGAATAGAATAGAATTTAAGCCAATTTTTTTCTTCTAAGGTTCAGTGCCATTCTTCCATTGACATAGGCTGACCCAGAACTCCAATAAAGCTATCTGCTTGTCAGCATTAACTCTTTAATCATTCTTGAGCCACCAGGTTTGGGCCACTTATTATATAAGGCTGTGATTTGACAAGCCACTTTACTGCCACTTCAGGTTCTCAATGTTGGTGAAGTAGCAATCTTGTTACTTACAATATTGAGCTATAAAGTAAGGTGACATTCCTCTCAGCCCCCCAAATTACTAGGCTAGCCCAGATGTACGGGGCCTTGATGGAAGGCACATCAGGAGATGGGCAAAGATTCAAAAGAGGCTCCAATTCTCCCAATGTGGTTGTCCAGCTTCTTTATTCCATGAGACGAGGGGGAGGAGAGAGAAGGAACAGGAAGGGACATGGCCTTATCTAGGCTCTGGACAGGGAGGGCTTTCTGCACCAACCCCATCAGAGCAGGAAGGAAGGGACCACATTTATCTGATATCAGTCACAGGGGTCCCGGGAAAAGGGAGAAAACACATCCCGAGTGCACTGTAACAGTAAGGAAAATCAAAGATAATCTTAGAAATCTGATGTTGCTCTCCTATTTGTTAAGATTATACAATTTATTTCTCTCCCAGCCAATTCAGAAGTAACTCAACATCTCCCTCTCGAGTCAGACTGTACCAGCTCCTTCAGTTTATCAACTTCAATCACACACATAAACACACACAAATGCACTCATGCAAGCATATAACATTTTTCTTTCAGAAACACTAGATTGTCTATTTTAAGGTGCACACACCTATCTGTACATCTCCTTATTTTAAGAAGAACCATAACTATCAGCATGTATAAAATGCTCCTCTTCACACCATTGATTCATAAGTGGAAAGGAACTTTGGAGGTGATCTTCTTCAACACCACCAGTTCAAGCTGAATCAAAAATAAATTAATAAAGAGGGAGCAGATCTGCTAATTTAACAGGCACTACAGACTACCAAAGTCTACCAAAACAGTTCCTCTTAGGTTGTATTCCATTAACTGTGAATATTTTCAGTGATTCCATGGGGAAGGAAATCCCTTGTAGCATTGTAATGAAGCCATGAGACAGAACATTTGATTAAGTGGACTGTGCTTTGAGGTAGTGTGGCATTTCTTATATGGAAGATTGACTAAAATATCACTTTTACTGTAGTTTTGCTTGTTTCCCTCAGTTCTCCACAAGATGTAGAATCTCAGAACCAATTGGGTTGGAAAAGGCCATTGAGATCCAGGCTATGACAAACCACCTTGTCAACTAGACCATGGCACTAAATGCCATGTCCGTTCTTTTCTTAAACACCTCCATCACCTCCCTGGGCACCCCATTCCAGTGCCCAATTACTCTTTCCATGAAGAACTTTATACCAATGTCCATATGAAACCGCCTGTGGTGCAGCACAAGACTGTCCTCTTGTCCTGTTCCCTGTGAGAAGAGACCAGCCCCAACCTGGCTGATCCCCTGGTCATCCTCTGTGTGCTGTGTGCTCACATTCAAGATTTGAGGAAGGCAAGTATGTCTTGTATAGCTACATGAAGGTAGTCCTGTAGATTAATCAAAACTGCAGACAAATCAAGGGAAAACTCAGTGTTTTATTGGCATGGAGTATGGTCATTAAGAACATCTCTTTTTGCACAAAATCCCAACTTCTCTAAATAGGCACCCTGAAAGAAAATTAAGAGTACCTTAAGCATAGCCCTAAGCCCACATACAAAACCACTGACTTGAGTGACAATTTACCAAGGAAAGCTTAGGGTTCTCCTAATGAGGTGTTCAGAGATTCAAAACAAACTGGCAATTTTGTGGAGTACTCATGGTTTCTTGGTAATATGAGTCTTAGGCTCCTTTAAAACTGCCTTGTGTTGAAGGCAAGAAATAAAGTCTTACAAGTGTACTTTTGCTTACAAAAACAATTTCTTCTACCTAGGACTGTACTCTCCTAAAAATATGTAAATAACTATAAAAAAGTTTATCATTAAATGTAAGTAGTTGAAATAGTCAGATGTTACACCCAATGAATATCAAAGAGTAAACATTGTATCACATTAATTTATTTAAGCAGTTGTGCATTAACAATACTTTAGTAACTTTTGTCATATAATGCAAGGCTAAAAAAGGCTAAGTGTGTCTATTTGTAAATAAAGCATGTTCTTTTTTAGTTCAAAAGATGTAGCATTAATTTCACCGCTCACACAATGAGCAATGCTGCATGCAAACCATGCTGCATGCAAAATATAAAAATATTGCAATTCACAGAATAAATTATTTTGTGAGTATTATTATTCAGTTGGCTTCAGCAGTGAGACTAGTGCATCATAATCTGACATTAAAATTGACTGCTTCAATGAGAGGGCATCTTTAATGAGTGTCACCTCTGAAGAAGTCTCTGCTTAGCAGGCTGAAAATCTGTGTGAAAAAAAAAGGCTCGAAATACTTTATTGGTAGCAGTCTATCCGAGGTTAACTTTTAATATTAATGAAATTGCAAGTGTCAGAAAACAAAATGAGAGCTCAGGAAATAGTAACAATCTTTCATTGACTAATAATAAAAACACTCAGTAAATTAACTTTCATAGAAGCCAAGAGCAAATCTAATTTATTAAGGCTCTGACATCACAGATCAGTCTCTGAATGGCTCTTCAGAAGAGTTGGAATGCAGTTTGAATGCTATGCATGTACAACTAATGGAGATGCAACACACATGCATTTTTAAATTATCCTCTAGGTAATGGAAGCAAGTAAATTTGAAAAAGATTGAATTTACTTAGAAGCAAAACTAGCAAGACTGTGATATGTTTGGCTGTCATGGCAAATGCACTTATCTAATGTTTTGCCATCTGAGTCTAATGGGACTGCATGGACAGTACCCTTCCCTTGTGATTCTTCTCACTAACAGACTTCCCTGATTGTTGCTTGGTTTTGTTGGGGACTGGGAGTCTGTGGGGAGTGTTGCTGTTTTGTTTGTCCATTAGTTTTTTTCTGGTTGTAGAAATCTTCCTCCTCTGCATCAGTAATGACATGAAAGTACTTCCAAACTACAGATTATGTTTTCAAGTCAAAGTGCACTGAATGTTTTTTGACCAATTGTTTTTTTGATCAATTACAAATGCAGACTTGTACTCAGTGTGAAAAACCAACCCAAATTTCCTTACTTTTGATTGTGTATAACACAGTAAACCAGAGAGACTTCTTAAATTCAATGTTATGACACAAGTTTCTTGCAATCAATAACAAAAAAACAACCACACAGTGCAAAAGAGAATCACAAATGCAAGCAAAAATATCAGAAGATAAGTAGGCATTGTGAACAAATGTTCTCTCCTCAATAGCACAGAAGCTTTGCATATTTGGTTTTGAAAAAGAGATTTCACCTCAGAAAACATAATTCTGAAATTCCATGTTTTCTATAGGTGGTAGCAAGACATAGCAGAATATGATTTACAGAGTTGGTGTACTTTTTTTGCCCTTGCTCATGATCTCCATCCCATTGTGAAGGCATGCACAGGGGATGCAGCTCTTTCAAACTTTTGATGTTGCCCAGAAAGCTGTGCAACATTTTTAGTTAGTACCATTTTAGTTAGTGCCAATTCTGCATGAGATTTCCATCAAACCTAAAGAAATGAGTGGGTTGTGAGAAATTTACCAGTTGTGTCTTAAAACATAATCTTTTTCAGAGAAGAGTGTAATAGTGACAGACAAATATTTCCCCTTCAGTGCTGTCCATCTACCCACTCTTGAAGAAATATTTAATGTCCTATTTCTCTAGCCCATTGAGGTCCCTCTGAATAGCAGTCTGATCCCCTGGCATAGGAGCCTTTTCTTCCATTTCAGTTTAATCTGTAAAATTGATGATCCACAAAATCACCACCCTCTGATGCTGATCACTCATCACTTTTCAGGTCAGCTCATTGTCTGTTCATCTAGCCCAATCTTCATCAGCTTCTTTCTGAGGATCTTATGGAAGACAGCCTTTAAAAAGTCCTTACTGGGCTCTGTAAGTAATATCACCACATACAGGAAAAAAATTGAAATGCCATCACCATGAGTCACAGACCAAGAGCATGCAAATTCATGTTACCATAAGAGAGGAGTGTAATAACAGGATGCGTTTCTACTCATATATGACTGTGCTGAAGGAATGTAGTTCAGTTACTATGACTTTATACCAGCTAGACCTCAAATCATCTTGGTGGGCTCCTCACAGCTCACTTCTTGTGCTTCCTGTGCTGAAATCTTTGGAGATGGACATGATACCCCAGGGGGTGTCACCAGAGAGGATCAGAAGGACAGAATCCCCTCCCTGGCCTTCCCCTCCCCTCTGGACATGGTCACCCCTCTCAGTTAGGAGTGCCCATGGCTGGGTCATGTCCAGCCCCTCGTCACCAGCATCCCCAAGTCCTTCTTGGCAGGCCTGTTTCAATCTAGTCATTCCCGAGCCTGTATCAATACTGGCAGTTGCCCCAACCCACGTGTAGCACTTGGTCTTGTTAAACCTCATAAGATTCCCACAGGCCGAGCCCTTGAGCTTGTCCAGGCTCCTCTCAAAGACAGGTGTTCTTCAGGTGTGTCAACTGCGCCACTCAGCCTGGTGTCATCTACAAACATGCTGCAAGTGCACTTGATCTCTTGATCTGTGCCATTAATTATGATATTAAATTATATTTTTCCCACTACGTACCCCTGATGAATTCTCATGAACTCAGAAAAGTCAACAGATCAAACTTAAGGCATGCAGAATACTTCTGTGCTTAGATGATGAAAGATCTGAAGCAATGAGAAATGTTGGGGTTTCAAGCAGAATGCAGAGGTATTCTAGTCTGTTTGATAATTTGATCTTTTTAAAGCCATTTCCTTCAGTCTCAGAAGGTGGAATTGGGTAAATAAATGAAGCTATATAAATAAATACCTAGTCAAGAATAAAAGTTCCTTTGACACAATTAAAATCCTGTTTAAACTGCTTAGTCACAGTTTAACATGTCATTTAAAACTCATTTAAGCTATATAAAATTATTTACATTGAATAGTAATTACTCTACACAAATAATCTGGAGACCAGTAATTATTTATGGAAGAAATTAGCAAATTATTTAAAATAATAAAGATCTAATGATTTAGTGAACTAGTTGCTGACAGCCAACAAACCATGCAAAGTGTTCTGAATAAATTATCTTTTTAATTATCATCAGCTCTTATGTTTTCTTTGATGTCTAAGTGGAAGAGATATGTTTACAAAACACAGTGTTTTTACAAATAACATACAAACATAAAGTGACCAAGAGTCTTAAATAATTGATTATGGTAATAACATAAAGACAAATTCTGAAGAAATCATTAGATTCCCTCACTGTGATATTCTTGTTACCGACTTCAGCTTTTATTTTTCATCTAAAATCAGCCATAGTTTGGTTTCCAGATAAAAGTATTTCAAATACTTTGATTCCACATTTCAAATAATGAGATACAGTATTTAGCAGAATTTTGCATTAAGTTTGGAAACCCTGTATGCATTCTAGATATTGAGAATTGTTTACAGTACTCAGGAGAAAAATATGTATCTGCTACTTAGATAAACTTAGAATGGTTTACTAATGTGAAAGTATTTCTTAACTGTGGGCACCATGGGCATACAAAGGTGGCTCATCAGAAAATTATAGTGCCAAAAATTTCTATATTTGAATTGACTCTTCATCAAATAGGCTTAAAAACTTATTTAATCAGTATTGCTTTTACCTGTTTATTAATATCTTATAAAGAATAAAATGTACATTAATTCATAATAAAACTTATTTCATCTTTCTTCAGTTCTCTTTCAATAGGATTGAGCAGTTTAAGAGCTTTCTAATGGAGCTTCTTGGAAAATTTGTGACCAAAATGAAATTTCCACCTATTTGCATTTTCCCAAAGCTGTTTTCAGTCTGATATTGTTAATTATTGTTTCAACCTAGGAAAGAAATCAGAATGTTTTTTTTCACGAGTCATTCTCAACAGAACTATAATGTTCAGGGAGTTATACAATAGATTACTTTCCTATTAGTGACATTCAAATCAAAACACTTCTGAAACTTCCTCTTTTTTGTTAGAGGAATGGCTAAGGAGAACTATCACCAAAAAAACAAACCAGTTAATCTTACTTATAGTTTATTTGCATTCTTCATAAAGGTTACTTTTTTTATCAGATGGGGATTGATTTATTTTAAATTCTTGTTTATAAATGTATTCCTATGTTGCAAAAGACCAAATCCAAGAGAACAGCTAAGGAGATAATCAAGAGAAGTAATTCTCATTATTTGGGGCAGAGAATACCATCACAGACTAAATTTAGATAGGGAGACAAACAGGAAATTAAGAAAAGTCTTTTCTTCTGCTTTTTTAAGGAAAGAACAGAAGAAGACAAGAAAAAATAAAGCACAAGAGATTGTTCGTCTGGGCTTTTTTTTTTTTTTGGTTCAAATAGTGAAAAGTAAAATACCCAAGTGATGAAATAGAAATCTTGGTCAAAGCCTCATCCTGACACATTTTAGTAAGTGAGATATTGCAAAATATTATATTGAATCCAACTTCATATGTGACCATATATGAAACACAGGATGCTGAAAATCAACCAAACACTAAACACCAACTAAATACTTTTGCTGGTGTTACCAATACTATACCTCTGCAGAGTGATCAGTTGGGAACTGATTCACAAAGCAAGGAGAATTTTGACTGGCTACCCTCATGGACTCAGGCTGTGTATTTTGTTTCCTAATATCCTTGAGAAACTGATTATATATCTCCCAAGGCCTGATAGGAGTGCCTAAAGAAAATAATTCCATTCACTTCAGCAAAAATATCACTCTAACCTCAATGTTCTTTCAAGGAAGCTCTATTGATATTTTCCTTCCTATTTAATATATTATAGTGCACTTAGAACCAAAATAAAATGGTAAATAAAGTAAGACATCAATCAATAATACAGGAAAACAGACTGCAGAACCTCAAAAACAGAAGTCAGTAAGACTAATCATAGAAGAAACTGGATAATAGCAAACCTATTATTGATCTGGCAATTTTAGCAAAAAGGATTCTGAGTTCAATGAATTTTGCAGAAGATGAGCCACACTGCACAAAACAGTCCCCTTTTCTTTTCCAGGAGAGAAAGCAAGGGTGCAAACTAAATACTTAGGTCTCCTCAAATGGAGTTGCAGTGTCTTTTCCAAAGATTTCTGTTGTGACTCCTGAGCAGATGGACAAGGACTTATTCAGTCCTATCAAATCAAGGTCACTTCTGTGTACACAAAAAAACCACAGCTATTTATAAGCTTGGGGATCTTCAGAATCTGGATGCACCAAGGTTTGAGAGCCCTGATTTCAACTCCAGTACCTGAATTCTACGTTTGTTACTCTTTAGGTCCCTCTGTCCCTTCTTGTCTCTCCCATGACTGACAAAGTCAAACCTAGATGGTCCTACTAAGGTTTTATCAGCCTCAGAACCTTAAATAATCATAACCTACAATCATAACCTAATAATAACCTACAGTAGGCAGTATATCAGACTGTCTACTGTTGAAATTTAGGATTCCAAGAAGATATAGGAATGGTCTTGAAAAATATGTCTATTTACTTAACTAGCTACTTATTTTCAAGAATAAGAGCATTTTGTTTCAAAATCTTTAATAAAACATACCTCAATTTCCCTACTTTAGCTATTATTAATAAGTATGCAATTTTCTAAAGACTCATTCAACCAACAGCCTCCAAAGCTGCATTTTAAGCAGCAGAGTAGTTCCTTTTTGTAGAGAAAAATGATCAGGGTTTTTTTGCTTTGCAATGTCTGTGTTTTATTTTATGGGAGAAATAAACAGAAACAACTGTTACTCTTTTCTGGCTTATTTGGTCTTCAGAGAGGAAGTTTAGGTTTCAGTGTTGCAAGGACAATCTCATCACTAAATATTTTTTATAACAATTATATTAAAATATATAATTAACTTTGCATGCTTCTAAGTGTCTAAAGGAATATTTTTTCAGTATTTGCAAGTCTTTCAATACATCCTACAAACATCCAAATCACAGATAATCTTTTCCAGAAAGTAATCTGTCAAGCCAGTTACTTTATATATTTAAAGCCAAGAGCAAAATCAATCAAATGAAGCTCTCACACTAAGAATAATTATTGCAAAAGTACTAATTAGAAAACTAATAGCAGGAAAATACCTTTATATAATTATTTTAGGTATTTAGCTCTATATTACAAACATGAGTTCTTTCCTTGACTTTCCTTCAGGTTCACTTCAGTGTATGTTCATTGCTTACTCATGCTTCACATTGACAGTTAATAAGCTTATGGATTTGCCTGCTTGTTTCAGGAAAATCAATCATGTTGAGTCAGTCCAACAAAACCTATCAAGTTCACTAATGCTTTATCCTGCAATTAAAATGCTTCTTAAACTGGCAAAAAAAATTCTAAGGGGCAGAGGGCTAAAACAAAACATTTTTTTTCCTAGTCCTATAAAACTTCTCCAATGTGAAGAAATTTTAAATGTCATCCATTGCATCAACAAACAGGTCTACTTATCTCCATAATAATTGCTAAAGTACTCATGATGGAAATAATCTGCATTTTCCTATCTACAGTATAAGCACTTCCAGACTATAATAAACTATTTGACATAAGATATATGTCAAGGGTTGTTAGACTGGTGCAGCCAGTGTAGCATTTGAACATGCTCTGCATGTAGCAAAACTGCCTCTCCTCTACTTTACTGAGGTAGGAAAAGAACAGTTAGTCATAATCATTACTTTCTGGCCATGAGATATGTCTTTGAGTAATTTTTAAACTACCCTATAGACCTTCTGTGTTGCCCTGCACGCAACACAAAACAGTGAAAGGCCCTTCTAATTTGACTCAGCAATTAAAACATTGTAAACTGAAAATCCTCTAGATAACAACTAATCACTGTTGATTCTTATTGTAGTAAGATGAATAATTTTACAGAAAGAGCTTTTTGCAGCATGATAGAACATTTTGTACATCTAAATTTGGACTAAAGGCACATTCTTCTCTAGATGACTAAAATGTAATTGAATACAATGTCCAACTACTCCATATATGTATTAAAAAAAAAAGATTTGACAAGCATGATTAGAAAACAGAGGCTGTGGGAAAAGAATATGAGGAAAGATTGCTATTTCTTTTATTGTATCCGGAAACAAAATCTGCTGATTAATCTACAGAGTCTGTAAGAAAATGAAAAAAAAAAAACAACTTTTCATTACTTAAATGCTTCCACTAAAAGACCTTTCAGTTTCCTGGGGAAGACTAATAAATTCAGAGTATTCTATTACCATAGGTTTTCATTTAGACAAGACAATGCAACACTAGCAGTAACACTCTCTTTTTCAAATACTATCCCAAATATTGTCCCATAACCAAAAAAAAAAGTAATTTTTTGCACGATCTTCAGACTTTTATACCAAGATTAATATGTTCAGTCCTCAGAGTTTGTAGCATAGACAAAGCTTTTCATTGATCACCTTCTCTTGAAATATCTGGATCCATTGCTTCTCAACCTCTTATACATTAAAATATAATCAAATAATTTCAAAAATTCAGGATAACACTGCACTGCTGAATGTGTAAGACCTATTTCAAATACCTACAATATCATCACAGATCAATCCTGCTTGTAGATCCCTAAAAAAATCAGTGAGAACGCTTTATTCCTCTGCTGTCACATGCATTTGCAAACAGAATTATCCTGCAGAGATACGTGGCTGATCAAGCAGGTCTATAATTCATACATCAAACAACCATCAGTTTCTGCAAATAGATCTCACTATTCTTAAAGGAAAATGATTGCCCCTTCTGCACTGCTTTCCATGAATCCCACCTTCAAAAAAGCAGCAAAGCACAAATTAAACAATAGAAGTTAATGATTTTCTCAATGCAAGGCCATTTGTTTCCATGTTTATCTCACCTGAAAAAGTATAAATTGTGATTCCAGCTTTTCTTCTCAGTAGTTAGCCAGTTGATCAAAATTCACATGCCTCATAAATGAAATATAAGTATAGTATTCTGACCCTAACCTTATGGCTATTTGAATGCTTAGCCTTCATTTGCTTATTCTTGATCATTCTCCCCAAACTTTTTTTCTCAGGTCCTTCAAAAAGAGAGAGAGAAAGAATTTCCTGTTACATACAGTGGAATATGCAGAGATTCAAAGACATCTAACTTGGATGTTTTCTTCTATAATTTTCAGCCCTCTAAAAGCAGTGCCTACTACTGTAAATGAGGGATTTCTAAATATCACTTCAGACAAAAAAAATACAGTAAACACACAAAAAAAAATTAAAATAGTTATAGTCCAGTATTACTTCTTAGCTCTGGCCACCCCCACTGCTATACAATCATCAGAAATACCAGAAGGCACTTTGGGCTCTACTGTTTGTACAAAAAAAATCCTTTTAGCTGCATTTATAGATTTGTGAATTGGCATAGCTAAATATAATTTTAAAAGTAATTTTCTTTATTTTAGCTTATAGTACCTTAATTTATTTGATGATAAATGAGGTATGTGTTCAGACTAATTATTCTATAAAAATCAGTTTTCCCTGATCAACACTACAAATGGAATAATAAAGCTATAAATGATGAGTAAATATGAAATTGATACCCTGATTTGATTGAGTTGTTTACTACTCTAGGATTCCAAAGACATTTATTTCACAGATCCCTACATATTAGTTAATAATTGAATATTCACGTGCTCACAGGCCCCAGAGGATGAAAAAAAATCTAATTCAGTTTAAATTAATGTTTACACATATATATTTGTGTTGTAACACTGCTCTATTCTATCATGGCCTTATCTCAAATGGTAAAGTGAGGTTCTAGTTTTCCAGTTAAATACTGCCTGGGTAAATAAGACTTCTTTTTTTCCATCTGTAAAGGCACTGTGATTATTTCAGTAAGAAATACTATCACCAACAATCTGGCTCATGGCAATTAGCAGGATTTCTAAAGACACAGAATAAGTTCAGAGTGAGGTAATGATTATGAGGCTCCTCTTGGAAATTAAACTTTTTTTTTAAATACCTGATCAAGTTATTTAAATATTAATCTACTACTTTTTCACCTCTGCTTCAAAATATTAGAAATATTTTTTTTCTATTATGGCATCCAATAACAAAATTATAGAGAAATAAAAAAAAAATTACTTGGTGGAATACCCTCCTGGCATTGAAAAAAAACCCAGTCTTTTGTGTTCTAATTCCTCTTTCAGAAAATTTTTAAATTATGTTTGAATAGAATTTCAATACAGGAGACTAAAAGTACAGTACAAGGATACCCTACCATCTGATGCTTAAGGAGGCAGATGAAGTCCCAGTTTCTCTCTCAGAGGCATTAATTTAACATTTCTTTCCTGAGTACTCCAACAGTACTCATCATTAAGCATTTTATCAATTTAGCTCAAGTGCACATAAATTGAATGTAAACATCTAATATATTTAATTATTTTCATTTTGTCAATGACAAAACTCTAAATCTGGCTCAGCCCCTCCATTTGTACTGTAGTTTATTATTGTTTTTGTTAAATGAACCAAAAAAATAATTCAGTGCTTGAATGGTTCCACTTTTAGCTCCTTTTGAAGCCTCTGGAGAAAAGACCTTTATTTTGAGAAAATCTCTGGGTTTTTTTCATCAGTAAACATAGCTAAGAATGAAAACAGATAAATTAACAATGAAAATACTTTCAAACATCCTTTCATGTGTTGGGCCCAAATGTTATATCCATCTTACCAACCCTGTCTGCAGCAGACAAGGACAATGTCTGAGGAGATGCCACCAAAGAAGCTTAGCAACTTTCCACATAGCTGCACCATCCCAGTGAGAGGAAAACTAAACATGACCTACACACAAAATTATGAATTAGTAACACTGAGGAGGAAAAATTGGATCAGAATATCCAGAGAAGGCCTAGTGTTTTTTTACTTACCTAGGGGGACAATAGGCCAAAAGCAGAAAAGCACTGTCCCACTGGAGCTATAGCTGATCTCTAAGATGTTGTTACATGCAGAAGCATGAGAAGAGCAAGGCTAGAAGTGTCCTCTGCTGGATGTTGCAATGTCTTCAATAAATGTTTCTAAGTGAAACACAGGCATCAAAAGAACAGAAAACCATGCAGTCAAGATCAACAAACACAATGTGTTTTAGGTTTCAGCTTTTTCTATAATAGAATGCAAGACCAAGAAATTATCTGAAGATATTAAAAGGAAACACTTTCAAACTTAATGAACGCTGGTTTTACATGTAAAATAGTTTTATAAGGGAATGATTTTCTCTACAGGACGATATTGGTTTAGGTAGTCAATTAGAATTTTGGAAACACTAAAGAGGAAGCAAAATCTCCATTCACCTGAAGCAGGATAAAACAGAAGTGCCTACAGTTTGTAAATACACACTTGCCGCTATATAAATGAGAAAATCATATAGAATAGGTAATAAGAGACCTAACACTTCACAATATAAACAAATCATCAACCTGGCTCTTAAAAATATTCATTAATGCAATTTTACTCAGTAAATTACATATTATGAATATGCATAAACCTTCAAGAAAATGGGTGTGTCAGGTTACATTAAAATTAGTAAAGGAAAGGTTTCAGTATGGCTGTGGAATTCCTCTTCAAAGAAAGGAAATTATTTGCCAAAACCCATAATTCTCACTGATTTCTCAGTTCTGACTCCTCAGTCCTCCCTGAGACAACTGATTCCTGTGGACATGCATACATGTAGGACCTAATAATCTCAGAGATGCAACTAGAAACTAGCTGTGCTGTGGGGTATAAAATAAATATTAAAGTTTAAAAAAATAAGGGTCACAGTAATTCCATGTCATTATTTCCTTCCTGCAAACCCATTTAATTCATATCTCTGCCAGACATGTGCAAAGCTTGTGAGTACACTCCAATTCATCTAGAGTGGAGTTGTTCATATATTGTACATGGGTGTTTTACATGTTCCTCTGATGTTTGCACTACAGGAAGATGTGCAAATATCCTTTATTTTCAGGAAGAACCAAACCAGAAAACAACAACAGTAACAACAAAGATAACAAAAAACAAACAAAACAAAAACCCAAGAAAACAATATTAAAATTCAAAATCAAACAAGCAAAACAACAGACAAACAAACAAATAAATGAAAATACCACTAAAAACTGCCCACTCCAACAATTAAAAGGTACATTCTCTCTTCAGTCTGGTCAGCTGTCTAAAGTGGAGGATGACTTGCTTTCCACAGTGAATAAATCTTATATGATATCACATTAAAATCTCCTCCACTGCTCAAAAAAAATATTTAGTGCACATTCCACAAAGATGAGGA
Organism: Chloebia gouldiae; assembly: GCA_003676055.1. NCBI lineage: Eukaryota > Metazoa > Chordata > Aves > Passeriformes > Passeridae > Chloebia > Chloebia gouldiae. The sequence goes on from QUSF01000039.1 coordinate 3,040,207, forward strand.
TGTCATGAAGGGAAAATCCAAACCTTGAAGCTTCAGGTGTTTTATCAAATTAATAAAATTTACCAGCACTTATGAGCTTATAAAGATATTCATATACAGACAACATCTCTTGCAAATTAGCCAGATTGCAGAGAACAGCCCCTCAGTTTCCTCACTCAAAATCTGCGGGCTCATCAAAACTCTATATAGGGATATTTATAAACTCATTTATATGCTCCCCACCATCCGGAAATTTAAAACTCTGCCAAATGCCTTGTAACAGGAATTCCTAAATCCTCATTCATAAATATTTTGAAGAAAAACCCAAATATTTTTATGTGTAAGATATTTCTAAATTTGTTTCTATTTTCTTCTTTTTCTTACATTCATGAAAAAAGGATCTGCATGGAAAAATTGATTGTAGGAACTAATTTTCTCCTAAAGTGAGCAAGATCTCATTCTTATATCTTGCAGAACTGAGACAATAAACAATACTTTTGAAACTGAAATAATTTTTCCAGCATCTTTATACATACTTATTCATAAATTGAGTACTTTAACCAAAGTACAAACCTACATAACAAGTTTTATCACTTTCAAAGAGGTGGGGAAAAAAAGGGAAGCAGAAAATTTAGCTTTATCACAATAGATTTTCAGAGCTATTACATAGCTGCTATTATAAAATTAGATGTTAGGATGACAGATCAGCCTGATTTTCTAGGCTTTCTAGTATGCTTCCCATTGTGTTTATTTATGAGGTGATTGTTGTTGCTAAAACATATTTGATTCTTATGTTGTCAGTGTTTACACATACTAGCATTTTTCAACTCAACTGCTCTTTCCATTGTGCTCATCAGAACTTCACTTATATTTGCCACAATTTTTGGGGAATGAAAATATTCCTCAAAAGTACTCACACTTGTGGTGAAAATTTTCCTTGCCTCTAGACTCAGATGAAGGCTGAGGGCAGGCAGGTTGCAGCACACCCACACAGTTGCAGTTTCATCCTGTTGGTGTTCCGGTATTTTTCTTCAGCAGAGTGGATTAATTACCTTTATGCATTGAAGAGTGGCTACCAGCAGATGCTATAAATTACTTCATCTGTCACCTTTGCAGTCATATCATTCAGTGCAAAGAATGCTGGAAGATGAGTTTTGTGTTGTTGCTGAGGGAGAAACATGAGAGCAAGAGAACCACAAAATAGGTGGTTGACTGCTTCGAAGGCAGCAGTCTCCTTTCATAAGTCATGTTTAAAACCAGTATAAATATTAGTTATATATATTCAGGGAACTTCAGGTTTCCAAAAAGAACGACAGGACTCCTTATAGAAAAGTGGAGTCTTAATGTCTGTCTTACATTACTACTTCCTTTTCATGAAATGTGAAAAAAATGCTGAGAAAATATGTTCTTTAGAAATAATGAAGCCACTGAGTACCAGTTTCTTTTGTTAATAAGGTTTTTCTTGATAATAAAACATAGATCACACCTGTTCATCACTCTATTTTATGTTTTCTTACCAGCCATTAATTTCTGTTAAAAACTTGGAGGATTTGACTAAGCATTGTTGGGTTAACTTGTACCATAAAGACACAGCAAGCTTTTCAGTCTAAATGAAAATAGCTTCAAATTGTCATGCTCAATAGGGCTAAATGACCCTCAAGATTTTCTATGCTGGAGAAAGCACTGTTTGCCTTAAAGAAAACTGCCTAATGCTAGCCAAAAAGACTTTCAGTCCTGTTAGAGACGGTCCCAGGTTCCCCTCATTTTTGCCTCACATTTGCCACAATGACAGAGACTGAGATCCTGGAGACCCCGACTGGAGTTCCAGCCTGGAGAGGCAGATGATTATTTTTGCAGGTGTGTTTGCTGTGCCACCATGGACCACTGCTCCAAGCAGGGCTTGGCAAGGAGTGGTTTGTTCTACTTGTTCTACGTGCTTACACCTGCTTTATGATACCTGCTCAACCCATGAATTTCCCCACCTCTTGGCCAAAGGAACTTTCTGGGGTAACTCTGGTGATATCCCACGGAAGACCCCTCATTTGCCTCATGGCCACTGTGACGGATGGAGATTGAAACCCCCTCCCAAGAGAGACCCCTACTATGAGGGAGAGGGCTGGCCTGATCAATGCAAGATGTTTGTCCAGGTGTGGTCGATGGACCAAGAAGACAATGGCTCTTGCTTACAGCTGATAAGATGACTTGTTCCCCCTCAGTGGCTTCAATGGACTTATTCTTCATTGTACCTGTTCCCCCTCAACAATTTCAATAGACTTTCATTGTCTTTTGCCTGTTCCCCCCATTCAACAGAGGACTATAAAAGACCCCTGAGATAACCAAGACTTTGAGATTCTCCCTGATGCGACAAGATAGATCTCCATTGTCCGGACCAGTGAGGATACTCTCTGTTGGCAATAAAAGCTATAATCCCCTTTCCCCTCTTCTTTTCTTTCTATCTTTTATCTCCTTTCCTGATCCCTCTATTGCATTTGCTGTGGGCACTCAAAAGGTGCATTTGTTGTGATTAAACTGATGCTCTCCTGTTGTTTGCCTTTTGCACTTTTGCGATCAGTAAATGAACCATCACAACACCCTGCTTCTCCGAGCAGATTGTGACAAATCCACAGTGTTGGAGATTCATGAGCCTACAGAGAACCTGGCCTACCTTCCACCAAGCTTTGGCTAAAGCCATTTCAAGGAAGAAAAATGGAAAAGCTGTACTTAACAGCTTTAAGTACACCTTGTATCCTTATAGTATGCAAAAGAAGGACAAAATAAAAAGCTGGTATCCATCAGGTCAGTAAGTGAAAATATAAGCTCAAATTAGCTAGGTAAAAAAATTAATTCTTTCTCTCCCAATTTACATCCAGTCATTATCAAAAGCAACCTTAAAAATGTCTTTGAACTTCTAGATCAATAAAAATAAAATTTCCCTTTAGTATGAATTAGCTGATTTAAGCAATACACACATATTGACTCTCTGTAAAAAGAAAATCTCACATATAGTAAATGCTTAACACTCTCATAAACAGCTCTATTTTGCAGGACAAAATATAGTTACTTGAATAGAAATCATATAATGAAATTCATATGCCTGTGGAATTAATGAATAGAGCAGAGGATGAGTAAGACAATTCTTCAGGGATAATTTTTTTTTTCTTTAAATGAAGACGCCTTCTTTACAGCTCATAGTATATTCTGTCTGGCATTGATATTAGAAGTTCTGCTTTCAGGGTCCTCTTCCACTTTGGTTTGGGTAATGAGGACATCTTCTGGGAAATAAGAGAATAGTATATCAGACAACAGGGGTTTTTCATAGTTTTAAATGCCTTGTCTTTGTCACTTCAAAAGACCTGGTAGGTCATTCAAGCATTGGCAAGCATTTCCTATTCCACTTAATCTCTCTTTTTAACTCTACTCCATCCTCTTGGAGTCTCCCAGAGATGTATTTCCTATAAGCTAACTGAAAAACAAATATTTGTCATACTTATCAGTACACTGTCAATTCAATTCAATTTTTCTTTGAAATAGTTAAGAAATTCCTCTGTGAATGAGGACCCTATCCTTTCTTTAATCTCTCAAAGAGTGAAAATACAATAAACTTCAAACTAGCAGGTAAATGGACTTCTAATCTGTGTTTAATAAATCATCACAGGATGACTGTGAAGCAGCTTGATCTCTTTTGAAGAGCTCATCATACTTTGTAAAGTTTTTCAGAAGTTCTTGGAGAGGTCTGAGGATATTCTAATTTAGGAGCCCATATAGTCATCTGTGTATGACTCATGCTACCAATGTCCCTCTTTTCCACCAAAAGCGATAAGTATTACTGTTCGATTTCGTTAAAAAGAGAACTCATTTACAGCTGAGTGCTGCCAAGGTGAAATACAGGTCTTTCTTAAAATTAATGTGTTGAAATAATTACTAGTGAACTCTGCAAAATTCCAAGGGTCATTGAGTTCACACCCTGATGATCATGAATAAGAGTACGAGAGGAAACAGTATGACACAATTGGATTGCCTTCATTGTTACTGAGCTTATTTGTTAATTAGAAAACTCACAGGGCTCTAATTCTAATTAATTCTTTAATAATGTAAGTGGATATCTGACTGATACATTTTGTCACTTATCATTGTGACAATTAGGCATCTCAGTGCAGAGTGAAAGTTCTTGGTAGTTCATCAAGCAGGATGGAGCTTGACAGAAAGTTGGTGACATGTGAGAGTTTGTGTTGTAAATCCTACTTACCAAGAAATTGAAAACCTGAGAATGCCACCACTCTTTCTGTTTTTTCATTTACCCTGAACTACCAGAAGCCTTTACAGGGGACTTTCAGATGGTAAAAGGTGGCTCAACTCAGTGAAGCTGAATAGATCCCTGACAACAAAAAGTTGGCACAATAGGTTCATCTAACTGGTCACCCTGATCTTCTAATTCTCAGAGCAGCTGTGGGGACCTTCTTTCTATCTCCATACACTGTGGCACAGAAGAGTGTTTCTAGTCTTCATCTGCCTGTCCAATTTTTACGCATATTAGTATTTGAAGTCTCCAGAACATGGTAAGTAAATCCATAACATTTGTTCGGTTTAGGAATGGTCTTCATAAGAACACAATTGGTGACAGAGCAATGGGGTAACTTTCCATAAATCAACACTCACTTCACTTTCAGTCATATAGATCTAAAATATCAGGACACTTCACACTGTTTTGCAAAAGAATGAGGACCACTGCTGTCAGCATGGCACTTCTACTTGTGACATGCTAATACGCTCCATGAAATATCAAGTGATAATGGGGCTCACAACACTATTTCAGGCTGAACAGAAGGCAGCAGGAGGAAAACGAGGTGACATAACAAGCACATAACTCTTGGGATGCATAAATTTGTCATATAGTAGCTAACAAGCGTGTTTTCTAGTGTGGGGCTTGCCCACTCTTATTAGATGCTTTGTAAAATTTCATCACAATTACACATTTGGTCCCATGTCTAGCAAAAGATAACCCTTACTTTGGGACTACACTTTAACTAATAATATAATCTTCTATCATGGGTAGCTCTTCTGCCGTCACTTTCTAAACAAATTAATTGTCATCAGTCAGCTTATTTATCCAGCATTTAGAAAGTAGATACTTTTCTTCTTTAAGAGAGACATCATTAGTCTTTCTACCCATTCTTGTTACCCACTAGAAGTTAAAGCTTTGTTTTTAATGGAGTATCTCTGTAGCAATTTAATATAGACAATGTTTAATATTTTAATATGGACAATGCTTTAACATAGACAATGTTTAATATAGACAAAGTAGGTATCTACCATGTTAATTTTATATGTTTGCTCCTTTCACCACCATACCTATGTCAGATTACAATTTACCAGCTAAATCATCTTTTGTAATTTAACATTTTTCTTCTCCTTTAAATAAAAAATTTTGTAAAATAGCAAAACCTATTGAGGCCTTTTTTTAATAACAGTTTAGCAAATATTAATAATTTTGTATCTACGATGTAAACCAAGTTACTGAGCTAGTATAAGTATTGAAATATTATAATTTCTTTTCAGGAAAAGATAATTGTTTAATAGTTTTGCTTCCCTGTAGAGTTGTGAGTTCAGCACATGCTGAAGAGCTTTTTGCACACTTAAATCAAGGGACAAGTTATTCTCTTTTTAGCCCTGGGCCCTTTTTAGAAAATCTCTTATTTCACCTTGTCTGCATGTAAGGATGAGAGCCTCAGTAGGAACAAGGCATCTTCTTCTCCCTGGAATAGAGGAATAAAAAAGAGGGCCAGATAATATCAATCTCCAAAACTGGGTGGAGTAGAGGGGGCTGGGTGAGAAGACTTCTGAACACAGCCACAGAATTTGCACGCTCCATTGCTTAGGAACATCCCGTTACAAGCATCAAAATGTTGCAGATTTTATGTCACAGGATTTTTCTATGGGCTGTGAGGATTACAGCAACTGTGTAGAAGGATGTAGAAGTGTAAGTATAACAAAATAAGAACATTATGTGACTGACACCAGCTCTGCAAGTTTTATCAAACTGAAGTCCCATATCTAGTAATTCTTTGACTTTTTTTGTGTCTGTTTTAGAAAAACAGAGTCCTGCCCCAGATTTCATATAATAATTTAAGACTGAATGAGAACTGTAGGATTAAGAAACTATGACAAGAATGGGCAGATAAAGAGTGATTATATGAGAAATGTGACTTCAGAGATCATATCTGTAGTTAGATAATTTCCATGATGAATTTCAGCCATATTCAGATGGACTCATGAACTCATTCAGAACTCATGAACTCCAGAAATCTTCAGGACAATTTTTCATGCAAGAGGAGCCCTGAATGCAGAAAGTGCCTCATTCTTTTAAGATATAATATTTTTTCTGTTGTAAGGCATGAAAATAATAATCTAGATTTTGCATACTTGAAAATGTAATGATGAAGAAAATTTGAACCTAGACTATCAACTGATTTACTACACGATATAATTTTTTGTGATGAATACAACAAAGACAAGATGGCACCAGAATATGGGCAGGAGGCCTTACACTACACTATTAGACTTTGCTAATGAGAAGAAAAAATGATCTTGTGGCCTTGGTGACTGTAACATGCAATTGCTATGTTTGCATTTTTAAAATTCTTTCAGAACTAAGAAAGATTTTTGTCACTCGGGTACAAAAGCTGTAATGATTTAATTTCTAAACATTGCTTAAAATTGAATTAAGAATGCACGAGCCATCTTATATATGAACTTAGGGAATAGCACTGTATTATTAGGTTCCACTTAGGCTCTGTAGCTGAGATGACATTTTGCAGGTCAGCTTTCCCTTTTTCTCTATTTTCTTCATGACTAACTCCTGTAATCATGGCTTGGCATTAGGCCGGAGTGAATCAGGTTTTCAGAGTTTGAATAAAAATTCAATCCAATGCTTTTGCTTGAAGCATATCTGATATATAGATATCAGCAAAAGAAATACATAAAATAACAAGGTTTTTTAAAATAGTTTTTTTTGCATTCACTTGGTAAAAATGTGATGTTGCAGATTTTAAAACCAGTTTGAGAAGAAATATGTTTTAAATACATTATAATATTAGACAAGCCACTGCAAAATGCACTAGGTTATGGCTTTCTTATTCATATAACTGCAGTGAAGGGCTCCGAGCCTTTCTATCAAAAATCCTATTTTCAATACTTTGTAAGTCTGATGTAAATATTACACTGGACAGAAACTCAGAATAAAAGTTTTCAGATTGAAAATATGTAATTTAAAGTTTTCTTTGGTTTCTGTTTGTTGAGCGTTTTTTCCCAATTATGACTTTGTTTATTTTGTATTTGTAAATGCAGAACAGAAAGAAATAATTTCTTAAGGCATTTTGCACTGAAAGCACAAGAATGCTTTTTAAATATGATTGAGACTGACAAAGTCTAATTTTTCATATCCAAGCTGCATAGGCAAAAATATAAAAAAAAAAAAAAAAGAAAAAAAGAAGAAAAAAAAAGGTTAAATGAATAGGTGAAATTTAATTATACCAGGATTTAGCTTTAGCTTTACCTCACTTTATAAGCATGCTTCCTTCATGTGTTAATAATAATAGTAATGATAATGATAATGATAATGATAATGATAATAATAATAATAATAATAATAATAATAATAATAACAAATGCATGTATGTCAGTAATTATTATGTATTTTGTAATAACTATTCAACTAATACACAGCAGTAAACTGCCTTTTAAAGTATCTAAGCAGGTATTCAGTGTTTGTCAGTGTGTGTCAGTGTTTCTGGACACCGTGATTTACAGAACAGTTTTATGGAAGATTTTAAAGTCCTGGCTTTGATTTATTTCACATAGTTCATTTTACAGAGCACAGAATTTATATAATGGTCTCATTTATGATCCATCAAGTTAACATTTGGTAAGTTAAGATTAGAAAAAAAGGGCTTGTATTCCAGTTCACCTTCTTAGTACAAAATTAATTTATTACTTTCACTGGTAATACAAACATGAAATTCATAGCTGAATAAAGTGCTTTGTCTTCCATATCTGCCACACTCTATATCTCAAGGCTGGGGAACTGATTTAAAAATTTAAACAATGAAGGCAAAATATTTTACTAAAGTTATTCTTAGGTAATAGGAGCATAGGAGAAAAGTAAATGTGATGGTAAGGTATTACTCATTTCAGTATCGCCACAGAATACTTTCTTCAGAGAAATGTATACAAATCCCAAAACAACAACTGGCAAATTTTCTTCCTAAGACACAGAAAGAAAATTATCTGTTTCTATAATGAAATCAGACATCATTCTTTTAATTTTCCACTTTTAACCTTTTTCATACAACACTGTATACATTCCTTACAGTTATAGAATAAGCTGAGTTGGAAGGGATCCATCAGGTTCACAGATTCCAACTCCTGGCCCTGCACAGGACACCCCAGGAGTTACTCCACATGTCTGAGAGCATTGTCCAAGGGCTTCCTGAACTCTCTCAGGCTGGTGGTGTGGCCACTTCCCCAGAAAACCTGTTCATGTGCCCAGCCATCATCTGAGTGCAAACTATGTCAAGGTTGTGACCTTGAAAATATTTATTTAGGAGCAGTAAGTTTTGCAACTGAACCATGAGCTTTTTAAAAAAAAAACTCTTGTCTTTTTGTAATTCACTTTTAAAATCCTTAAATGTATCTTTATTCTTTCATTAAGAATCATAGAATCATTAAGGCTCAAAAATACATTTTAGGTCATCAAGTCCAGCTGTCAAGGAAGGCACAATGAAAAGTCTTATTTTCCCTAATCATATTTAATTAATCTCTTCTCCATATGTTCACATTCTTCTTCTTTAAATTATGCTACTTAAAAATATTAAAACATTCTTCTTTCCATTCTTAGTGAGTTTAGAGGTGTAACTAAAGATATCTCAGGTAAGCTACAGAGTATTGACAAAATTCTTCAGTACAAGCATCAGATGTAATCAAAATATTTTAAAATTTTATTAAATTTCAGAATTAATATTTAAGGGTACAGAGTGTTGCTTTAATTTTCAATAAAGAACTTTTTGGGGTTTCTTGATAGCGCTCTTGTTAATATAGCCTTAAACGATGTATCTTAACACAAACTGACTACCACAGAAGTTCCCAACACAAAATTTATATCTTTGTTTGAAGTTTTCCATACTTGACAGTCACAGCTCTCCTATCCAATGACATATGATACCACTTTCTCTAGTAGTTCTCATTATGGGGAAGGAAAAAGTAAAAGGGAAATATAATATTACAAGTGCATAACTTGATTCAAACACTTTTTCTTGTTTAAAAAACTGCTGACATTTCTTCTGAAATTGCAAACAGCTTGTTCACTAGCATTTATTATGTGTTTGCTGTCTGTTCAAATGCGTCCATTTTGATAATAAGGGATGCAATCAAACACTTACTGATTATCTGGGTTCCATTTCACTCTGATTTTGAAGAAAACATTCTGAAGATCTAATTAGCTTCATGTTTCTAATTGTCATAGTTACTCTATGCACTTTAATATGCTATACTGTAACCAGCACCATTTTTATGCAAAGAGTATTTTTCAAAATAATTAATTCTGTCAGATATGAGATGAGATGTCTTATTATTTCTCCACATAAATTGAGCTTTGAAAGGAAATATTACAGTACTCTTTGTTCCTATCCCAGTTAACACCGTCTTTTCTTCTGCATACTTGCAATTTCCCACAAGGATTAAAATTCTTTATTCTCTGGCCAAATTTATGCCTTAATCTTTGTGCACCAATAATCCTTCTAGGGTAGATGCCAATAAAACACATCTGTTACATTTATATTCTGATGGTAGTCCAGCTCTGTGCTCTGAACCATTTTGTTTTGATGTAATGTGCTATTAAGCAACTTCTGTGTTTTCCAATAAAGAAAGCTGTATATCACTGAATAATTAAGTAAGCCATTTATAAATAGCATTAATATCAACATTAGTACCTTCTCCCAAGTCCTTTATTGACCTTGTATCTTGGTTAATTTCTTCTTCTACTGAACTAACTGTTATAAATTGTTTTGTTGAACATTGCTTTCAACTATTTATTTCAACAATAAATAAAACAAAACATTGGCAAACTATATCCATAAAATGCTCTGATGTTTCAAGAACTGTGATCAGGAGTGTTAGAAGGCTGAAGAATAGGGTATACACTTGAAAAACAAAAGCCAAATGTTACTATTTTTCTGTAACAGGCAGTATATCTTGTGCCTTTTGTCAAAACATATAACTGTTTCTGAACAAAGCTTTCAAGCTTATTAAATAGGGAGGATTAATATTATTTATATTACAAGACTGATACCACTTTTTTTTACTGTTTGGACAGAAAGTTCTTCTACCAAACGTATTGGTGCTTGGTAAGAAAATACATGTGAATTTGTGGATTCTATCACAGCTGGCTTCCCTGACATATTAAAAATCAAATTCCATAAAATTGGAATGCAATGACTATACATGAAAAAAGCAAGAACAATGTATACTACTTCCAGTTACCTGTGTTGCTGTTTAGCCACAGGTGACAGCAGAAACCCGCAGAGCTGCTCACTCACCTTTGTTTATTCTTCCCCATTGGAATGGGGGAGGAAATCAGAAGGATCTAAGAGAAAAATTGTGGGTTGAGGTAAAGACTATTCAATAGATAAAACAAAAACTGCACACACAAGAAAAGTAAATAAGGAACTCACTTACTATTCCTATTCACTTGCTAATCAGACAGCAGGTTAGCCATTTCATAGAAGGGAGGGTCCATCATGCTTATTAATTGAGAAGATAAATGCCATTAAGTCCAAACTCCAAATTTCCACTTTTTTCTCCTCCAGCTTTTACATCTGCATATGACAGTCATGGTATGGGACGTCCCTTTGGGAAGTTGGGGTTTCCTGTGCAGGCTGTATCTCCAGCACCACCATGTTCATGTAAGACCACATGAGAAGAACAAAAAGGCCTTAATGCTGTGTGAGTACTGTTCTGAAATACCAAAAAAATCCCAAAACTATTTTAGATTTCTTGTGATCACAAATGTGATATATAGCACCTACTATGACCAAAGCTAACTTTATCCCAGCCAAAACCAGTATGATGAGTGTACAAGAAATTAAATTCTGGTTCCAGAAGATAGAATGGAGCTACTTATAATGCTCTTTCTTTGTGCCTTTTTTAGATGCAGAAATCAAATTAAGTTTCAAGATTGATAATTCTATAGATGAAGGGAAGGTGATGATAAGCTTTATCTATTGACAGCAGGCTGAACTCAGAACTGCATCTAAAGCAATGGGTCATATAATCAGAAATTTATATTCCAACAAGCCAATTGAATTTTGCTGCAATCACTGTACATACAGAACCTGAATAAGGCTAGGTGCTTTGCACGTGAATAACAACTCAGAGAATGACCCATAGGATTTAAAATTGAATTTTAGGCCCTGAACTGTGAATGAGAACAGCAAATAGTAGACAGAAAATTATTATATTAATAAACTTCAAAAGTCTTTTACATTCATTAGAACAAAATCATTAGGCTGGTATTTCCTTCTTCAACTGCTTTTCTTTAGACATTAGTGTATTGCAGGTATGTCTGTGTCTTTCAGACCAAGAATATCACTTTTAAAAAAAAAACAAAACAAAATATCATCTGTGAAAAGTGTCTATTACTCCTCCAGAAATTTCACTGCCTGAAAGGCTCCAGCTTACTTCTTGAAACTGAAAAATTTTTTCATTAACATAATTTCCAAATAATGTTTTCAACTTAAAATCTTAAAAACTTAAAATCATTAGAATTGCTCCTTCTCCACAATAAAATCTTTGCACAAAAGAAAGTTATGAATCCCAATTCCTTCTGATAATTTTCTGGAGAAAGTCATCATTTGATCACTTAGAAAAAAATGAACACACTTGAGCTCGTACCCTCCTGTTTAAACATGCTAAAATCAGAAGTCATGCATTTAAATTATTCTACCATCAGACATTTTTCACTGGTGTTGCTTTCTCTGTATTCTCTGTAGAACCATGCAAATGTGACAAAAACAGCTGGCAATGCTTGTCATTATTTTTTCAATATAAATTCTAACATCATCTTTGGGCTAATTCAGTGTTCAGGAAGGAAGAAGAATGTCAAAGCACAGGGTGACTGCATCATCACTTCAAAATGAAACTTTTTCTATCTTGAAAAGTAATTTTATCTCAGGTATTTACACTGTTTTCACTGATAGCACAGAAAATAAACCTTGTCCTAGTCCTATGAAGTGTTTTTCCCAAATGAGCACAAGCCATTAATTAATAAATCTAATAGTCTTTGAAGATGTGTACTTTTTAATCCTATTCCAAATAATAGAAGTGTAAATGCAAAAGGAGAGAGAATAGCATCTCACAGGTTGTTTGGCTCTGTGGTGTTCAGGGCTGCAGATTCTCTCCAGGAACAGCTGGTTGCCTGGAGCAACAATACTGCAGGCTGCATACGTGCCTCTCTAGATGCCAGGCTGCAGAGACTTTTTTAATGTTAACTTAGGGCATTAGAGCTCTTAGGGCAAGACTAGGTAACAATTAAGCCTTCTTTTATGTATAGTTAGGTCCTCTTTAACCATCAAACCCAGCAGCTCTTACAAAACTAATGTTCTTTAGGTGAACTGAGATAATCACCTAGACTCATTCTCAGTGAAATGTGTAACCAAACGATGACATGTGGCTTACCAACACCTCGTGATTGGTGGAGCCATTAATTGTGAAAGATAATTTGTGAAAGTGCTGCCTTCAATTGTACTGTGAAGGAGTTTACTGCAAGTGCCACAGACCCTGGACAGTGCTGGGACACCACCCGCTCAAACTCCCACAAAAAGAGACAATCTGCACCACCTATAGCTGCTCTGGCACCTGCTTTAGAGGAGAAACAGATACAAATTCTGCATTTGGTGCTCATTTTAAATAATTCTGAATGTAAATAGAAACCACGTACCAGTTACCAAATCAAACCAGATCAAAGTCTTAATCTCTGTAAAATACAACGAATATACCAGGGGTAAGTTTTCAGTATTAAAAAGACACCAAAATGTTCCAATAGTGAAATAGTGGAAAATACCTTCCATACTCACATTCAGGTATCTTCATTTGTATGCTTCTTTTATGATCTCTTTGGCAATAACTTTTAGCCTATATAAACATGTTGGAATCGTTTTGAGACATAAATACTATTTCTCCAGAATGCTTAGAAGCTCTCCTTCTCCTGAGTTGCCATGTTCAAAGATTACAGTTTGCAATATTCTTATGCTGTAAAAAGATATTCTTTAAAATAAGTAGAATAATTAATTTGCTCTGTGCTTTTTCCCCATATGTCTGCTCTTTTCTGGACAGGGTTCCCAGTTCCAGAATATTAACTGACTGATGCAGTATATGCATATACAAACACTTTCTACAAACACTGTAATAAAAGAGAAGAGGGAAATCTGAATTAAAGAATCATTAACATTACCTTGTGTGCTTTAGAACTGTGCCACTTCTACATGAAGACACAATTTTTGCCATAATCATATATGTATATTTAAGTTTAAAATTTAAATTTCCACTGTTAATAAACAATGCCAAACCATAGAGGTGATATTTTTATCTAAACCCCCAAAATATGGAGATTATTAGTCTACTTTAAGTACTAACATTGTATTTCCAGTATGAAGCAATCCTGCTGTTGAATCATCAGATACAAAATCATAGAAAAAAGAGCACAGACTCCTAGAATGTCCTGAATTCGAGTTGACCTGAAAAACCTGGCCCTGCACAGGACAACTCAAAGAATCATGTGCCTGACAGCCTTGTCCAAATGTTTAGTGAACTCTGCTAGTGCTGTGACCACTTCCCTGGGGATCCTGTTCCAATGCCCAGCCACCCCCTGGGTGAAGAACCTTTTCCTAATATCCAGCTTAAACCTTCTCCACTTGGACTCCAGCAACAGTCCATTCCCTGGGATCCTATCACTGATCACCAAAGAGAAGAGATCGGTGCCTGCCCCTTCTCTTCCCCTCACAAGGAAGTTGTAACTGCAGTGAGGTCTGTCCTCAGTCTCCTCTTCTCCAGGCTGAACAGAGTCACTTCAGCCCCTCATACAGATTCCCTTCTAAATCATTCTCTATCGTCAAAGCCCTCCTTTGGCTGCTCACTAATAGTTTTGTATTCCTCTTATGTTGTGGCACCCAAACCAGCCCCCAGCACTGGAGGTGAGGCTGCCCCAGCTCAGAGCAGAGCAGGACAATCCCCTCCCTTGCCTGGCTGGCCATGCAGTGCCTGATGCCCCCCAGGACAGGGGCACTGCTGACCCATATTCAACTTGCCAGGACTTGCAGATCCCTTTCCACAGTGCTGCTTTCCAGCATCTCATTCCCCAGGCTGTCCATACATCCAGGATTGCCCTATCCCAGATGCAGGACCCCCTGTTGAACTTCATATGGCTGGTGATTGCCCAGACCTCTGATTTGTCAAGCACTCTCTCCAGGACCTCTGCCTTTGAAGGAGTCAACAGCTCCTCCCAATCCAGTTTTGTTGGCAAATTCCTAAGTGTGCCTTTGAGTTCTGCATCCAAGTTGTTTAAGACACTGAAGAGCACTGGGCCCAAGAAGGATGCCTGCAGAACCCCAAAACTGACAAATCACCAGTCCAAAGTGACCCAAACCACTATAACAGTTCAAGGGTGTTCTACCTGTGAACCTCTTGTTGACCTCTTACATGATGTGTCTAACCAATTGTGTGCTGGACATTTTGCCACTGGTCTTTAAAAGCTAAAAATCAGTCTTTAAAAGGCTAAAAACTCTCTAGTCTTTGAATTTTTATACTTCAATTCATTTCAAAGGAAAAGTGGCAGTAAAAGAAAGCAAGTAAATCATCTGCTTGAAGTCAGAGCCTTCTTGCAATACCCCAAGGCTATACTTTGCTTCCAATTAATGTTTGCCTTTTTGGAATCATATACAAATAGCTTTTATGTTCATTATGCACAGCAAATCTGTCTAATGACTTTCTTAACATGTTCTAATCCAGATCAAAGTATCTAATTGCTGTAACAACATTAACTTTGCAAGTCTATAATTCATGACGAGTGGTTAGCCATTTCTTAAGTTGTACTATCTCATATGAAGAGGAAAATGAACACAATCCAGTAAAAAGTTACATTATTAAGAAAATGACTCTTTCAAAACTATTTATTATATGCTACATAAACCACTACAAGAAAAAAAAAGTAATTTCTTGTGGCTTGAATCACAGAGAATACTTTTCATGGAGAATCAAATAAAAAAAAAAAAAGGAAATACATTTCTAACCATTGATATTGAATTTACTTTAGTTATACTTTTGTATTCTTCTGGATATATACTTCCTTGCTGTTTTCTTTTTGGAAATACATAAAAGCTGCAGGAGAAAATGTACACAGAAAGTAGATGTAAAGGATTAATCAGAAGAGAATTCTATCCTGATAGTCCCTGTTATTATAATAGAACTATAACAGTACATCACCTCTGGAAATCTTTCATTTCTCTAGAAATCAAAGAAATCTTGCTACTCATCAGTGGAAAATAAAATCAAGTTTCTCTGACCCAAATTAAGCAACATGAAATGTTCATACACTGGAAAAAAATAGAAAAAAAATATGGGAATATTCACAAGCAGCAAACTTAAAATAAAGAGAGAAGTTCTACCACCCTGATAAAGCTGCTAAACCAACAAAAACAAAGCTAGTAACTCCAAAGTTTCATGTTACTTTAAGTCCATTGACACATCTGTTTTCTTACATGCTAGAGAAAGAAACAATTTTGTGTTCACTGGGCAGCTACAGAGATTAGATGACATGGAAGTCAGGACATCTCTAAACTAACTTTTGCTATAAACACTTGAACTCAAATATCCTGAGGCCTTATTACTAAATCTAAGGGCAGAACAATGGTGAGAATTTCATAAAGCATTTTAAAATTCCACTTACATCAAGAATTGGAAGTGGGGGCAAGGGAGTGGTGAGGTAAAACTGCACAGAATATCTGTTCCAATTCAATTTTACATGTAAGTGATGAACAGGCTGGGGTTTAGCACCCTCATTTAGGATTATACTTATCAACATATCTCACTTTATCAATAAAATGGGAACAATTAACTGTAGTATTACTGAAGAAATTAAAATCTTCTGCTACACACTGTACATAGCTATTGCTCAAAAACTGTAGAATACAGTATATTCACTGTTTTCAGTGTTTATTTTCACTGTTCACAATTTGATTAATTCAGTCCACCAACAAACTCCAGCATATTCAAATTTTAATGAATTATCTGAAAATAAAGTAATTTCCTTCAATATATAAAACGTCATAGTTATTTTTAAAGTTCAGTACCAGTATTTCAGATTATTATTTTAAACATTTACATTTATTTTTATAAAAATTAAGTTTTAAATCACACCAAATAAAGGTCATTTTACTACTTAACAAATTTTTTTTATCTTTAGTATAAAAGTCAAAAAAGGGGGTTTGCACCAATGGGGGAGGAGAACACAGCATAGGGAATGAGGGACAGAAACAAAGAGAAAGCAGAAATGTAAAAAAGTCTTAACAACAAATGACTTAGCTGTTTAATAAGATAAAATAAAAAGAGGAATATGGACAGTGAGTAATCTTTTGTTCCTTCAGATACCGGCAAACCCATATTTCCTACTGCTGAATAGATATTCCTATGCCATGATGTGAACATCAATCCCATGAAGAGAGGTTAACTGTGCTATTTGACTCCTCCATGTGCAAGTCTTACAGCTAGGATCTCTACACTCTACCCTTTTATCCATACACATTTTACTTTTCCCAAAGACCTTGTAAGCTACGGATTATACAAATAGCACACAGATTTCTAAAGCCCTAAGTTAGAGACCAAACAGACCAGATATAATTCTTCAAGCACAATGCCTTCTGCAAGGCTCCCAGAACAGAAAGTTTTCCAGAATTCAAAATATGACACTACTTATCATTTCTTAAACAGAAAATTCAGCAACAAGCTCATCAGCTGAAATATCTGCCACTTGATATTGTTTATTAAATGCCTAGGAGTCATAACCTACATTAAAAATATCCTAAGTACTTTCTTTTTAAATTTTATATAGTACTGAAATACCAGTCGATAGTGACATTTCATTTTTTTAAAGAGATGAATGTAGACAAAAAAAATACATTAAATGAGAAATCATTGATCCATGCATATTCTGAAGTCATACAATCCTTCTCAAAAATTCTGGATTTACTACACAGACAATATCAGAGTTTTGATTATCTGAGTAATAATGATTCTGTACACCAGTTTAGTCTCCAAAACCTCTAGGTGTTTAAAGTAGGAAAAAAAATGTAGATGTAATCCTGTTCCAAGTTTTGTATTTTTCAAATCTACAAATTAAAGCTGAAATTTTCCACTCATTTCAGTAATCTGAATTTCACTATTGACCCACAGCTAAAATCAGGGGAAAAGATAAAAGGCAACATGGAAAAATAGGTCTACAAAACTATAGAGTTTATCTATATTTTTTCTTTCATATTTGAATTAAAGACTTGCTAAGTAAAATGATACACAGACTTTCATCATGACTCAAGTAGGTCAGAATCATCCATACTTCATATAATTTATATTAGTTCAAAAAAATGTGCAATGAGAAAGTCAGTAAACTCCAACCAACCACCAGATGTGAGAGTCAGAAAATTTTAGTGTGCTATCACTTATAATAACTGTAATCAAATATCTCATCTCAATGAACATAGCAGGATAAAATTGCATATATACTTGACATGAATTCCATCCAATTCCACCTTCTCTAATTCAAAAATTCTATTAATATATTACTGTCTGAGTAAAGTTTACATTAGTATAAGCCTCATATATTGTAAGAAGAAAAGACGTAAGTTATTACCTAAAGCTAGGTTACAAAAGTTAAGCTGACAGCCCTTGGCTTCTTTGAAGAAAGTATCCCATCCTGAAAGAAATTAGTACAAATGTGCTGGAGACAGCTGTGAAGCCTTTTCTGGAGACTCTCTGTGTGCCTTTACACCAATGCCTATAACATGGGAAACTAACAGCAAGAGTCACAAGTCTGTGTGCAGTTACATGACTTGAGATCACAGAGATTCTGTGGGATGACTTATCTGACTGGAGAGCTTCAAGAAATGGATGGAGTGACTTCAGGAAGCACATGCTATGAAGAAAAGAGTGTATATTACACTTCTGAAGAGAGTGGAAGGCATGGAAGTGTGTGGAGTGCATACCACCCCTGGGACTGTTCAGGAGCCAGGCAAGGGCATACAGTTCAAGGTTAGCAGGCAGGACACTACAAGCCTTGCTCTGGTGGGCATCTGGTACAGGGCCTTCCTGAAAAACACTAGAAGTACCTCCACATTCACAGGCCCTGGTATGCAAGCATTACTTTAATCATTCTCATATTTTCTGGAAAGGCAACATAGCAGGGCACAAACAACCTAAGACTTTTCTGAAGTACATTAAAGAAAAACTTCCCCAGCCCAGTTGATCAGGGACACAACAATGAATAGTGGACTTCACACTTAAAAACAAAAAATTGTCTTTGGATGTAAAAGTTTTGAGTAGTCTTGGCTATAGAGACCATGAGATAGGTAGAGTTCAGGATCTAGGCAAGAGAATGCAAGGAAAAAAAGCAAATCACAGCATGTATTCGGGAATGCAGACCTTACCTTTATCAGAGGTGTACCATCTCATGGGATACTGAGAGGAGTCCAGGAAAGCTGGTTGATGTCTCCTTCAAGCTCAAAAAAGGTCCATCCCAACAAGCAGGATATAAGCAGAGGTGGAAGGAGGCCTGCACAAAGGAGAAAGGAGCTCCTGATTGAACTGAAATAAAAAGGAAATGCAAAAGATGTTGAATGAGGAACAAATAATCCAGAAGTGTAGAGATGCTGTTTAGTTTTGCAAAAATGGAGTAAAGAAAGCCAAAATACCTGCAGTTGAATCTGGCAAGAGCTGTCAAAAGCAACAGGAATGGATATTACAAGAACACAAGCAGGAAGGAAGACATGGGAAACTATGGTCCATTGCTGAGTAAGGTAGGATCTTGGTGACACTGAACATGAAAAAGATCAAGGTTCTCAGTGCTCTCTTTACCTCAGTCACTACCAGTAAGATTGGCCTTGATGCATCCATTATACCCTGAGACAAGAGGGAAAGTCTGGAGGAAGGCAGACATACTGTCAGCAGTGGAGGACCAGGTTAGAGAACACTTGAGCAAACCTGCACAAGTTCATGAGCCTGATGGAACAATCTCTCTGACATCACTATGATGTCATCTGACATCACCATTCTCAATACTATTTGAAAGGTCAGGTTAATTGGCAGAGGCCTCTGAAGGCTGAAAAAGAACAAAGGTCACTCCTGTCTTCAAGTGCAAGAAGGAGAATCTAAGGAATGAGCCTCACATCGGTCTCTATGAAGGTGGTAGAGCAACTTATCCCGAAAATCTATTCCAACAATATGAATGACACAAAGCAATTGAGAATAGTCAGCGTGGATTTATACAGAAGAAATCAAGTTTAACCAAATTTTCAGACTCCTACAATGAGGTATAGAGCTTCATAGATAAGCATGTCACCTCAGCTTTAGGAAGGCTTCTGAAACCTTCTCATCCTCAAAGATAATCTGACAAAGCATAGTTTAGATGAGTAGTCAGAGAGCTGGATGGAAAATTGTCTGAACAGCCAGGCCCAGAGAGGGCAGCAGACAGTCCAGTTTCAGGCAGATCATAAGTTGTGTAGCTCAGCATCAATACCTGTGCCAATACTGTCTAACCTCATCATCAATGTCATGCATGTTGGGAAAACGTGTACGCTCGGAAAGTTCATAGATGACAAAAACTGGGAAGAGTGACTGTTATAACAGAAGGTTATGCTGCTATACAAAGGCAGCTGGACAGGCTGGAAAACTGGGCAGAGAGGAATCTTAAACAGTTTAGCAAAGTCAAATGCAAAGTCTTTCACCGGGGAGGAATTACCCTAGGCACCAGGATTTCCTGGGGAACAATCAGCTGGAAAGCAGCTTTGTTATGCTTTGCTTTTTCTTTTAAGGAAACGATATGGGTGTTCTAGTGAGCAACAAGTTGATTATGAGTCAGCCATGCACCCTAAAGACATCCAACAGCCTTCTGGCCTGCAGGAGGAAAAGCCTTGCAGCAGGCCCAGGGAGGTGATCCTGCCCCTCTGTTCAGTCCTAGTGAGGTCACATCTGGAGTGCTGTGCTCACTTGGGGTCCTGAGTACAAGAGAGACACGGAGCTCCTGGAGCTGACAAGCGGAGTGTCACAAAGATGATTAAGGGATTGGAGCACCTCCCATACGAGGAAAGGCTGAGGGAGCTGGGCTTGTCCAGCCTTGAGAAAAGCCGACTGGGGGGGTTCTTGTCAATGCAGGCAAGTATCTGAAAGGATGGGGTCATGAAGATGGAGCCAGGCTCTGCTTGCTGGTGCCAAGCAACAGGATGACAAGTAACAGGCAGAAAATGGAGTACAGGAAATTCCATCTGAGCATGTCACTGTGAAAGTGACTGAGTGCTGCAACAGGCTGCGCTGAGATGTTGTGGAGTCTCTTTTTCTAAAGCTGTTAAGAACCCACCTGGACCAAATCCTGAGTAATGTGTTTTAGGGAACACTGCTTGAGTAGGGAGGTGGGAGCAGATGACCTCCAGTGGTCTCTGCCAACCCTACCCATTTTGTGATTCTGTGAACATTCATAAAAATTAATAATTAATTCAACTAAAATGTATAAAAATAATAAACAATGGGTTTTCATTTTTCTGAGAAGGCAAGATACTGTAAATTAATACAGTGCAAATATTCTCAAATTAAAATGCAAACTTTAATGCCTCAGTAAAACTATGTAGTAATAAGACTATAATAAGTGGCTTATCAAAAAAATTCATTTATTATTCATTACAATAAAACTAATTACAATTAATTTATTTTCTGTGCCTATCATTGTAAAAAATACTTGATCTAGCTTAAGTTAATAAATATGTAAATGAAAAGTTACCAAAGCAGAGTAAAAAAGAATTGGATGTTAACAGTACTCCACATTTATTTTGTAAATGTATTTTGTGCTTTGGAAACCTCATCAACTTCTTGCTCCAAAGCAACTAGTCTTTGTTTGCTAGTCTCATTAGTACATCCAGATATTTGCACACTGGGATTGTAGACCAAAGGAATACATCTACATAGGCAGAAATGACAAAAATCTTACCAAGAAAGCTTTTCATTCCCTTCCCTGGGTAATTTACAGAATTAATTCTTCTGTGAAAAATTGATCTGTAATAATAAATCTAAGTGCCACCAGGTCTTAGTTACATAAACAAAGCAATTTTGGCAAACATAAAAAGTCTAGTCCTTGGATTATTATATTTAGACCTAGGTAAATAACTATGATTAGTCACAGACACTCTATTCTGGAAAAATCTAATTTCTATTTTTATATAATTTTTTTACATAATTTGTTTTATTTGTCAGAAATACAAGCAATGGAAAGCACTCCTCCCCTTTCATGTTGGCCACCAGATCTATCAGTTGATGACAATGACATACTAAAATGTAGTACAGGCTTTTACAGAGCTTCGTTTCAATGTCCGTCTCCTTCATGTGAGTTTTCTGAACTCAGTTCAAGAGGGGGATTCAAAGAAATTCCATCCACCCTTAAAGAAAGCAGGGCTGGGCCTGTCCTAAAAATTATATTATCTTCCTCTTTTAGCTAGTAAGTCCACAGAGCACTCTATCACCTTAAACCATGAACAAATTGCCACATGCCCAGCACTAAAAAATATTTAATATTTAGCACATACCTAAGACAGAGGCCTCGGATTTTGTACCCAACACTGAAGTGATTTGCATTCCTGACAGCTTGAAAGTGATACATTTCTCTCACTGAACTAGGATTCTCCATTAGCAAAAAATTTGAGACCTACCAGTTTCACTCTCAAAGGACAACTGGGAAGATTAGTTCATTAATGTTTGATAAGTAATAAGATATTAGGCTGATAAGAGCCCTGGAGAAAACAGCAACAATAAACAAAAGAAAATAAAGTTCAGAATTCAGATGATATACGACAAATAAGGAAAGCGACATAGTGAATAATGGTGATCAAAGTAAATATTGAACATCTTTCTTATAATGCAGGAGTTTAACAGAAACAAACAAATTAGCACCTGATGGTGAAATTAAGAATCAATCACTATATTGTTGTTATAGAAGTTGCTGGTTAACATCTACTTTATGCTAAGTATTTGGTTTTGTAACATTAAAATCTTCCTTTTTCTAGGGTGCCTTTTGCAAATGAAAGAGTGTACGTAATGCTTTAGAAGCTGCATTTCCTTAGAAGCTGCTAGTTTTTAGTAGTGTTCTCTTATTGCTCTTGTTCACAGAGAGCTGAGTCTTTATCTCAAACCAAAGTAGTTTCTACTTTGAGCAGAAGTCTCTGTTCATCCAAAACAGCAGCCTTTTTCATGAGCATTACATGTATACATTTGACAACCTGTTTGTCCAGAAAGTTTCCCAGGTAATGCATAATGGAAGTCGTAAACTCAGCCTGAAAGATGTTCTATAAATTATCAAAAGCTAATCAATGCCTCACACAGAGGATAGGTGACAGAACCATATGCCCTCTCAGGGACCAGGGAGGGACTGCCTCAGCAAGAGTATTTAGATAATATAAGGAAGACAGAATCAACAAAATGACACACAGCATCAGATTGAATCTTTCATCTTTAATCAATCTCCCTTTTTGGTGTATAAATTTCAAAGTTTTATTGTGTCTCTGTTTGAGTACTCATAGCTAAGATTATGTCTGGCACACAGAAACTTTATTCCTTTGAAATTCCTCTAATTATAAGTCTATGATTGCCAGTGAAATCATTATATCAACCAAAAGGAAGCTTCACTGCATCTCATTATACAAAAAAAAAAATTGAAAATACACATTGTTATGTTTCTTGACCACAACTGCAGTATACGTGCAACTCATGATCACTCCTTGTTCCATAAAGGGATTAGACCATTATGTGATTTTGCATTCATTTTCTATCAAACTCAGGTTTCTTAAAGGACTGTATGACAGCAAATTTTATTTTCAGTCAATACACATACAAATCTGTCCACAAGAAACAGTTGTCTATCCTTTGTTCTTAATTTTTGTTATATTTCTCTTAAAATATACAATTTTATTTAATATACTGTGACAAAGTATGTTTAAGTTCACAGACTTCATTTAATGATATACCAGTGTTTAACAAAGTCAATAAAATAAAATAAAAATATTTTAATTATTTGCTTTCCATTATGCTGTTTATGTTAAATTCTAAAGATTCAGAAATTGGCACAATGGATTAGTTGACACATAATTTTGACAGACATAATTTTACTTGCCTTTGAATTTGTTGGGGGCTGATCAATGCACCACATTAAGGACTCTCAAAAGGAAGATTCTTTTCATCATTAATGAAATGTAATGCTGTGTTGTTGTCAGTATCCCATTCCATGATAGTGTAGTCAAGTCTGATTTCAGACAGACCCTTTCTAATACAAAATGTGTAAAAAAAAGGAATTATAATGCTTGGATGTACTCAGTATTCACAGGAAAATGAATTTGCTTTTTATTAACTTTTGAATATTCTTATTCATGAGAAGAATTCTCACAGATATAGAAATATTCTCAGAGACAGTAAAGGTAAAAGGATGCAGTCAGAAACATGAGCCACACCAGATATTTGTTTGTAAGTTTCAAGCCAGATCTAGCTGAGAAGACACAAAGGGAAGAGGCAGAGGGTTGAGACAAGGAAATAAAAAAGAAAAAAAAAAGAAAAAAAAAAGATAAGGATAACAGTCGATGTTTCCTGTTGGAGCAGCTCTACTCCCTACAATATTAAATATTCAGATGAATAGACAGTCCCAGTCTATCTTGGCACATAATCATGAGGCCACTTAGCAAATGTTTGGAAGGCTGATTAAACAGCTAAATCCAAAAGGTGAGTGTTTAGCTCATATTTCAGTATTGACTTTTCCTGGACCAGGTCTCTCTTTAAGATACCATGTACATAAAAAATATTAATCCCTCAGGTGATTGCAATCAAGGCAAGGGGGATCATTCATTGCTAAAGTGACTTAGAATACCCACATGACTTCCAACTTAAGTTCTTCTTAGACAGTAATATAGATAAAAATCATAAAGAATAAGAAAACAGGAAGCCAGTGACACTTGTATTACCCCCAGACTTACTTGATACAAGCCCAATACATAGTCATTGGAAATATTTAAAAACTAATCAAATATTTAAAATCATAAACATAACAGGCATCAGATCACTTACCAGGTATCAGTTTTCCTTGAAACGGAGATCCTTGATATGTTGTCTAGTTAGAGAAACAATCCACATCTACCCAAAATGAATATTCTCACAAACTTGATGCATTGGTTTTGAAATTCTTGCTTGTTTTCAGAAGATATAAGCTTGATGAATATTCAAACTTGAGTTATTCATCTTGAGCAATATTTCTAAAGAACACCAAATAGGACAAGAAAAATCTCCCTTAATGGCAAGGAATCCAGCCAAGATAAACAACTCAGAATCTCATCAGAAAAAAATTCTCCTATGGATAATTTCAACATATCTCCATAAAATTAGATCTACATATTGATTAAGGCATGGCATGGCAAATTACTTTAAAAGTGTACACATTTTTGGAATACAAGCGCTGACCACAAGAATCATTGAGCACCAAAGAGAGAAGCAGAAAACACAGATTTTTCCAGGTATTTCAAAAGCTTCATTTGTAATGTGTTCATGTAGAACCTGAACATTCAAAAACAACCAAGAGACTTAGGAATAGAAATGCCATTAACTTTCAGTTTAATTGCTTCTCTGGGTACCTTAGTGATTTAGAAAATCTCCCCTGTAGCTAATTAATCAGTCTATGTCCACATTCAGTAGTGATCTGCACTGATGATCTTTTAAATCTCTTTGTTTTTTGTGTGTCAGGTGCATACAGTCAGAAGAAATTATTGTATAGTTTAGTTGTTATTTTATCATGTAAGCAATTTGCTATCATGGCTTAATAACAGCAACCTTTTTTTATTTTAATCAAAAAGCACACAGAAATTTTGTATGGTGAAAAATAGATCGTTACATTTTTCTTTCTTACACATTAATCTTTTGCACATTGTCAGAAAAAATACTTTGTTATGAAAAAGTAATGAAAGTACAAACATTTACCCAACACAGCAGAGTGCAACACTAGTCACACTTTTCATCCTCATTAGAGAATGATGTTATTGTGGATGATTGAAAGAACTCTTCCAAACATGCTTGCTTTTGCTACTTTCGATGAAATTACCTTGCTTTCTACATTTTATAATTAGTTCACTGAAAATAAAAGAGCTCAAAGAAATACAATTTGTATCAATATCCCATCTAAACACAACAGGTTTCACCAACTGAAGACATAATATAGTATTCAAATTATGTTTAAAGAAAAATCAGGAAGACAAAATTAACTGGTATGTGGTGGTAAATACAGATCTTCTGCATATAGCCACCAGGAAAATGTTAGAACTACTAATATTGTATATTCAGTTTTGCATCAAAATCTAAATAATCAGATACCCTGAACACTTGTCCTTTATCTTGATGTTGATTTTAGTCTTTCCCTTAATCTACTATAATCAGCCATGGGATTTTTTTCCATGTTTTCATCATTTAGCACTGAAATACTGAATTCCAATTTTAGGTTATATTTAACACACATTTGTCTGAAACCAAACCCTTTTCTCACTTTTATTCCTCTTGAGAAATCCCAAACTACCTATTCCTTCAGCATAGCTCTCTCATCAGCTGAAAAGCAAAAGTCAGAATCACCCAATACTGTCTACTGTCCTGAGAACTTTACTGGGCCTCCTTTGCACCTGTAGGAAAGCAATTTGTCTGAGAAAACAACTTGATTTTTGTTCACACCAAACTATTAAAGAACTTTTCTGGACTTTCTAGAAGATGAGTTCTTAATATAAAAGGAAAAAGCCTTTACAGAGGTACAAAACAGAAGGGATGTGAACAAGAGACAACCTATGTAGCAGTGGAAAGTTAAAAAACATGGGGTCCAGAGGAAAGTGGCTGTTGTTAGGGCTTTTTTCAGTTGTTTTGAAACAAAGATCTTTTTTGAGTTTAATCTTTTATGCAATCATTAAAACTGTATTCACAGTCACAAGATCTGTAATCAGTTTTGTTTGTCAGAGTAAAGAACATTTTAGAACTTGTGATACACTATGGCAAGAATGAAATTTGACAACTGTCCAAAATTTATTTTCAATGTTTTCCTCTATTTGCTCTGATAAATAGTCCCAGATGATAGCTGATTGACAATAGTAAGCCTGCACATCTGGACTTCTATTCATTGTAGCATTTTGAATTAGAATTTTACTTAGTGATTACAAGATTGGATAATGCTGTAATTCTTCAAATGGAACCATTATTTGCAGTCTTGCACAACATACTGGTGTCAAGTTTCAGTTATTGCATAGGCATAAAAACTCCTTTAGCCAGCGGCTTCTGGGTAACATCCAAACAGACTTCAACATATATGCACAGTTAAATGACTTCTTTTTTTCATCTCTTTTTAATAATTACTTCCTTCCATGGGGAAAACAAACAAAGTTTCAGAAAAATTGTGAACAACATAGCCATGAGATACACAAAGTGCTTTCAATAAAAAGGTTTGCAGCTGGAAGAGCATTAGTAGGTACAAGTTTTAATTTTGGATATAACAACTTTGATGTTAATTTTAGAGCTTGCAGTGTCTTTGATTCTGTCTCCCCATAGACATCTTTGAAGTGCCTAGCAGCCCTCAGTGACTAATTGCTTCTCTGAAAGCATTGCATCACCTGAAGAAGATGACACATGCTTAACACAAAGAGAGTGTGGAATAATGGCTTCAAAAGCAGTGTTTTGAACAGGGTAATACTCCAGTGATGAACCACAAGATGGTACAGGGAGCTCAATGCCAGCCCACATTTGCTGGCAATTTGAATCTTACCTGTTGACTTAAGAAAAGTCTCTTCATTTATAAAGGTTGGTTTTATATTGATTGTGGAAAATGGCTGTGAAAGCCATGGCAAAATCCTTCTTACTTCACTTGTTCTGGTACAGAGAATTGCTTCACTTGTATTGAGAGTTTATCCAATACCAGACATTAAATATTATTGGTAATAAATGTTTAGGGAACCCAAGGCAAATTTATGGAAACCATTGTTTACATCAAATCTGCTACAGTTTGGACAGCATTTGCATAAGCATGAAATCTGATATTTCTAGTGCTTAATACCTAAAGCAAGGTGTCTGTTTAAGAAGATCCCAGTCAGAGCTTCAGACTAGGATCAATGAAGTTATTCAGCATTTGGATGAGTAAACATAAACTGGGAGGGAAAGGACATTGAATTCTATTAGAACAGGCCATGATCAATAAAAAAAATAAGATTCCTAAGAGCAGCTCTCCATGACTGATCTAACCTGCACACCTGTAGCATAATCAAAGCTCAAACCATATGCTTGTTTTTAACATGATTGTATTTAAGATCAGGGCTGTGAAAATGAGCTTTTGCACTTCATTCCAAATACTTCCCTGTTGAAATCAAAAAGTGTTTTCAAGGTTCCTGTGGACAATTAAGCAGCGAGATGCAGTCAAAAGAAGAGATATATAAAGATAGCTGATTTTATAATTAATTGCATTTATTTTCAATTCATAGCTTCATTGTTGTATGCATATCCATCAAGGCTTTTCTTTTGGGTTTTGCTCAATCAACAAGAGTGCAATTGCAGTACAAATTTTATGATGTCAAATTTTAATATGTTCTTGGTAGGTATTTGTGGCTCTCTTTGGAGAAGGTGGAAACGGCTTTCTTAATGTTGCTCATTCAGAAATTGTGACTGTATTCTGCTAAAAATTGAGTGATTTTTTTGTTTCCTACTTTTCTTCTGAAGAAGAGGTATACATGTTAAATACACCTATAAACACAGGTGACTGGCATATGGGCAGCCTGGTATGTGTTCATAATCACAAAGGTAGAAAACATGTATTATCTTTACTTAACATTTCATTTTACTGCTGCAAAACTTCTGATATTTTCATTTAGTACATGTGGTATTTTAACCCAAACTATCTAGTGTTTGAAATAAGATTTATGTGAACTATTTTTCTATAGCTTAACAAACAGTAAAAAGTTTCTTTTTCCATCTTAATCACTCCTATAAATGTATATTAGGGAGACACCTGGCTTGGTGATACAAAGAGAAGGAGGCTTAGTGAAGGAGGTTTTTCTTCCTGTTTCCTTTTCAAAAAGAATTTTAATTGTACAGCAGTTTGCAAGCTGGACTCAACATAATAATGGGCAAATTTCAAATTCAGGGGTTGAATCCAGACTGCTGCTTGAAATATGTCTTCAGTTGATGCCAGTTCCTCAAATAAATATAATTTGCTGCCTTTTCTACATTATGTCAATATACGTATATATTAGCACAGATTGAAAACCAATCTTTGTAGTTCCACTTATTACAAAAATTGCAATACAATTTCCTAACTTGTTGAAATCCCTGAAGTCCCACTACAGCATTAGCTTCCATAGTAATTTCCCCCCTAATTAATAATATCTACAGTGTTTTTTTCAATTTCTTTAGCTATTTATTTTCCAACCGTCTCTGTAGTAACCTGCTAATTTACTCCCTTTATTCTTTACCTGTTAGAGATCCTGTGAGACAAAAGGCGGTGTCATTCACATTTATGACTCAGAGCTTCATGAGCAGTTTACGTACCATTTGTACGTACCACAAACATACCATTTGTGCAGATAAATTTGTACATATATTTTATGTATGCATGTTGCTTTTTCCAACAAGTAATTGAATAGAGTAAAATATCCATGCAGTTATGCCAAGATGTTGAAAGTTTTCTCAGGAGACAGTATAGTGTTAAACCACAGATGCAGTTTTATAGCCACAGTTTTCATCCAACTTGTGTTTGTCTTGCACGTATGTAGAGAACAAGAAATGCACAATCAGAAAAAACAAAACAAACAATCCCACCATACTCCCTTCTCCCAGCGCCCCCAAAAACACCCACAACCAAAGGTACAGCAGCAAAATGTTAAACTTGTCAAAAGAAGTTAATTAGTCATTTCTGCTACAAAATCCTTGCACATCAGGGGGAAGCATATACCTCAGGCAACCGAGGTATTTGATGTTCTGAATATAGCCAGGAAGGGTCCTCATTAGCTAATTATATGGATGCAATGGTAACAATCCTTCCTAAGTTATCTGGATGATAGAAAGTGGTCTGATAATTAGAGGATAGAAAAACATCAATTTATTTCCTGATCTAGTCTCATTATTTAGCAGCATTTCATCTCATAGAGATGTTTTTAAATATTTTGGAGGATAGGACCTCAGTGAACAACTACCAGACAGTGAATCTCACAGAATTTAAAACATCATCTGGGAACAAGATTAGTTTGGCACACTTGAGTTTCCATCTAAGTAAGTACACATGAATCTTCTAAATTGGTGACATTGAAAGTTGCATATCAAAAACATTAATTTCATAAGTTAAAGAAAGAAGTCAGACATTTATCATCATTAGGTTAAAAATGAAATAAATTCTAGCAACCCAGTAAGAATAGACAGATTTTTATTTTTTTAGTTTAATTGTACAAAACCTTAGAACTGATACAGTTCTCTAAAAGAATTTTTTATATGATCACCAAACTTTTTTTTTTCTTTTAGTAGAGTAGACATGCATATGGCCTGGTCAATTTTAAGTAGTATTTCCTATTATATCAAAAATTCAGTTTTAATTGCATGCAA
This sequence comes from Chloebia gouldiae, assembly GCA_003676055.1. Taxonomy (NCBI): domain Eukaryota; kingdom Metazoa; phylum Chordata; class Aves; order Passeriformes; family Passeridae; genus Chloebia; species Chloebia gouldiae. The sequence goes on from QUSF01000039.1 coordinate 3,070,123, forward strand.
TTAAGTAAGGAAAATGCATGTTATTTTACAATAGCGAAAATGGATCAGAACTTATCGAATTTAGTTAATTCCAGTGGTACTTCTATTCAAATGCATAGTTTAGACTTCAAAGTTTGTATTGCTTTGTAAAAATATGGCAGACATCTTCTGTAATTGACAGCATAAAAAGTTATGAACAATCTGCACAATATATGGCATAATTTCAGTTTAGGATTAAATTACAGGCTATTCATTCCCCTGTTTAGGATTTTTGATGCTTAGATAGGCCTACTGAATATTATCTATTATTATTAATAGAAACAATGCATACAGAGTATTTTAAATATTCTCAAAGTCATTTTTTCATTCTGCCAATTTTATTTCACTATTTATAGGTAAACAGAGAAATCAAATACAGATAATTCAAATTACTATGTTTCTAAGTGTGCTAGTGGGTTTACCCTGATTTAAGGCAACAGCCTCTGGACTTTACAATCCCAGCAATTCAGTCTTCAGAAATGCACACATGCATTAATCACTGCCAGCTCCAGCAGGTCAGGTGGAATACATTCTTATAAAAAATTAAGACCAAATTATCTCAGTTTCTGAAGTGAAGAAAACAAAATGTGCATTTCCCTTTCCCTTGAAATTTCCATGTTCCTTGGAGCTGACAATTCAGAAATTATCTTTACTTCTTACAACCACAATTGACATATTTAGAGCCTTAAGCTGTCTACAAAATGGTTTCATGTCTTGAAAACATAGTTTGCATTAATTTATAACCATATTCCCAACAGCTGAAGTACACAATCAAATGCAGTTTTATGATGCAAGACTTCAATTCTCTACATGCACTGTCAATAAGATTGTCCAAATTATTTTAATGGCTAAAAAAATAGTTTCTATACACCATAGCCTTTTTGGAAGAATGCAGAAAATTTATCAGAGAACAACCAAGATTAACAATCTTATTGCCGAAGTGTTAGACAACAGTGTTCATGCAAACATACAAAACTGTAAACCTCACCTTTTGTAAAGCAAATCCAGGTTTCTCATCATGCTCAGTTTCAGGTAGATTTTTTTTTATTAAAAAAATGTGCCTTATAATTATTATTTCCAATATTAATGTGTCTTGCTGCTTTTGAATGTCACACTTACAATGCAAGTTGCTCTTCATATGCTGCTGTTTCAACACTATTTAGGTGCAAACTCAGAAAGAATCACAGAGCATTCTGAGTTGGAAGGGACCCTCAAGGACTCTTGAGAGAGTCCAGCTCTTGAGAGAGTGGTCTGCAGGGAATCAGACCCACAGCCTTGGTCTTCTTAGCAGTATGCTCTAACCAACTGAGCTCATCTCAGGGTCAATGTGGCCTAATTCAATTTACTCTGCAACATAACTGGATACTCATGGAAATTACTATTGGCCTGAGACTTAAGGTGGAAGCAGACTCCAGAATCTCAGTAGAAATAAACTGGAATATTTTTGCCCTTGCTCAGCACCAAACCCCCAGCTGTACCTAGTCTGTGAGCATGCAGTCTGTTTTGATATAGGTAGAGTCTATACAGATGTTTCATAGCTCTGAAGACATCTGAATAGACAAGATATGCAAACTTCGGATGAATTCTATGGTGTCATGATTTAGACTGAATTCTGTGGCACTGTGACTGATTTGGAAGTGATTAGATTATGTTTAAGCACTTTCTGCTAAAAAACATTAAATACTATCTAATGCCATACTCTGCCCTACGTATCCTAATAATCTTGTGTCAGAACATGATTGGTGATTAGGAAAGAGCTGCCTCACATTTGCTTCAACAATGTACTTTTCACATCAAGAATCTTTAATTTACCTGTGATGTATGGTTATGTGATACCATATAATGTTTCATCAAATTTATGCAAGTAAGTAACATCTACAGTGACAAAAAGTCACTTGACAGAAAATGCTTTGGCAGCCCATCATCTGGTCCATGATCTGATTTATAAATAAAGACTGGCATTTGCAGACAGATGCACAGAGACAACTACAACAGCTTTGTTCTTCAAGGAAATGGATTATCTGAGCTTGTATGTCATAACCACTGGGCATAGCTGTTTTTTCAGAAAAACTTACTAGACCCAAATATTTCAGAAGAAATTTTGGCCTTTAAGTGTACTCATATTTTTTATGTTCTGATGTCTTGTGTGTACTTTCCATTACATATCTTCAATGCATGTTAGTAATATTTTACACAATATGAGACAAAGTTGAAGAACATAAAATGTAAATAAATATATGCTCTTGTGAGGAGAAATGAACAAACAAAAAAGTCCCATAAATCAAATGCCAATAAAAATTATGTAAATGAGCTACTGAGTCACCAGAAAGTGTGATGTGCTAAGGCTGATAAGAAAAAAAATATTAGATGGTAAAGATAGTTCTTTTCTTAATTTAATCTGGGGATTTAAATTTTCCAGAGTTCATTCACCAGAAAAAAAGGCCACATTCTCAGTGAAGGCTTTTACTGAAACAAAAAAAAAAATTCTCTCCTTTTTTGTTCAAGATATGAATATGCAAAATTTTTTTTGGACAAAAAATACAAATGTCAAGGATCTCTCTGATAAATACAAAGTGCAAATGATTCATTTACAAAAGAACTACAAAAAAAACCCACACAGCTGTTTTCTAAGGAGGATAAAATATGCCATCAATAATGAACAATTCTCTTGCTACTACCGGCACCCTTTCTGCAAAATGCTTTTGAAAGTGCTCCCAAGAGAGAAGACTAAACTACTTAGTTTCACTTTAGGGAGAGGGAAAATATAAAGAAGGCTACAAGAAGACCAATGAATTTTCATTCACGTGGAGTTCAAAGCTGTACAGAAGCAATTTCAGACACGTCGCCTGGTCACAGCGGCAGCGCTTCCGAAAGCCCCGCAAGGAGATGGGCCCTGGACAGCGCCGCTCTCCAGCCCGAGCAGGCAGGTTCCCGGGGCAGGAGCCGTGGCTCTCAGCAAGCTTCAGTTTGACTCACACAGGGACAGTCTAAGAGAGCTGCTTGTGCTCCCTGCTCTCACCAGACCAACAGGCTGGACATGTTCAGGGCTGCAATCAGTTCCGATTCTATTCTTGAGCCAGCTATAGCGCTGATGCTTTCCCCCACATCCCCCCAGAGCTACAACAGCAGGAAGGCAAGGAGATGGGAAAGTAAGAGCTATTTCAGAGATTAGGTAAACAGGTAATGCTTCGAATTTTCATTTTGATTTTACTTTCAGCATCTGGATTCACGTCCATTATTACTGTAGCTAGCAATCAAGCACGTTGGGGAAGCCACCTGAAGGAATTGTGGTTTGTTCAAATTAAAAGTGAGAAAGGATCTGCTGCTCTTAGATCCAATGAACACCTATGAACAAAACAGAGTAGGCAATTAAGGCACTGTAGCTTTCTTCTTCAGACCCAGTAGAAGAAGCTGTAGGATAGCCACCTACACATGGGTTGCAGGTTTTGGTTTTTTTTCACTCAGTTTCCTCAGTTTGAAGAGTCTTATTATTTCTTATTTATTTTTCCCCTTAATAAGTCTTTCCACTACAATGCTTTTATGATCTGACAGTAGATCTTGCCCTGTCTCTGCTATTTTTGATTAACTCACTTCAGATGCACTCAAAGCCTTGAAACTCTGGAGCTGAGCACAAGGCAGAATGCTACAGACATGTCACACTAACTTTAGAAAAAACTTACTCATCCTTTCTTCCTAGAAGTGAAACTCAGCCTATCACTTTCAGTCAAAGAAACCTCCTGCGGTCAGAAATTTTATTGTATTGTTTCCCCTTCCCTTTTAGACAGGGAGAATAAAAAAAAGTATAGTCTTTAATCACTATCACATTGTAACAATGCCTACCAAGGTGTATTGAAGAGACCTATAACATTATTTAGCATTACACATGATAATGCACTACAACCCAAGAGTGTAACAGCAGCAGTGTAGTGTAACTGTTACTGTACAACATATGAAATCTGGATTCTAGGTCATCCTCCTATCAGCCAATTAAGGGGCCACATGGAACCTCCCAGCCTGCACTAGGTCATTCTGGACACCGAGAAAGATGGAGAAACACATGTTTGGAGTAGGATGCAGTTCAGTTCTCAAGGCAGCATACAATTTTTATGACATGTAACAAAGATCTTGAGCTGTAAGGTTTTGCTTGACTACCTCATTGTAATCGGTTATTTTTTTATAACTTATAGTAGGTCCACATGCCAACTGGTCAAATTTATCTTTAGTGCAAAGCCAGTGGCTTGCATAGCTTTACTCCAAGGATAAATTAGGAGTCCTCTGACATGTACTGTCAGCAATAGCACCACAAAATTGTTGATTAAAATGAGAAAGAAAGTGCATTCACTGTGAATAGAGCTGAAATGCAGCAAGTAAGCACAAATAATGCTTAGAAAATAAATCTTACCAGTGCAATGGTCCACTGACTACATAAGTTATTCCTGAATAATTTCTTCTTCCTATCTAATGAAAAAAATAAATAAAGCTATCCATCTCTCTCTCTCTCTCTATATCTCTCTATATATATATATATATATATATACACTTTTTTCCCCCCCTTACTTCACAGTAGTAGTCTCTGCAACTAAAAAGGAAAGCAATGTTTTCCCTTTGGTGGATTAGAAAGCAATATACTTTTTTATCCTTACTAGAATTTTGCTATGACTTGGATATTTAATCTGTTCATGCATATTTATCCATTTCTAAAAATCAGCTAATGAAAATTGCCTCTCACCTTGATTAAAAAGACCTTTCAGTATCTAAACTTATACTAATAAATATTAATCTGCATCCCAACAGGCTATCAAAACTGTCTTCTAATATTTAATCTGGGTTCCCCCTTCTTTCTCTAATTGTTATTTTGCAGACATTTTATTCTAGTTTTTATTTTTTTAATTAGCAGAAATATAGCATAGCTTTCTAGCAGACAGCTCATCTTCTCACTGGAAACTCAGATGCTCAGTTTTGTAAACAACTCAAGTCTCACTCATAGCTTTAATTGATTTCATTTGTAGACTGTAAATGTTTTTTGCATGTTACATCAAAAGGAAGAATTTAAATGAAGTGACAAAAATAGGCTCAGCACTCTGCAAATTGAGGTCCTTCCTGCTTCCTAGCTAGCTTTTGTTTAAAATCCATTTCTATCCTGAGTTCTTTTTATGAGGTGTGTATTAAGTTCCAAAGGAATTTAACACTTTAGTGTGAGCTTATTGGAAAGATTGTGCATTATGCGAGGCTTCCTATGGAAATACAACCATGGGCTAGATTTTGAAGGAGCTGCCCACTTGGGTAGTAACTATTGCATTTGTTAGAATCCATTCAAAACCAAAATTTACTCTTTCCTCTTTTCACAGGATACTATTTAAAATACAACTTGAAATTTAGACTACAATTTGTAGTGCTTAAAAACATTTAAAACGCAAATGAACATCTAGAAAAACAAAATCCTACCTTTCCATTAAGTGCATAAAGACCAAAATATAACAGGTGTGAAGAGCTGGAAAGTTAGGCAAAATCAACTATCACCCAGAGGAAAAAAAAATGGAGAATTAAAGAGGGCTAAGGAAGCAAAAATGTCAATTATTTTGAGCTTCTGTGGGACTTTTCTAGGGCAATATTTAATAAAAGCAACCTTTTGTCTATACTAAAATAAAATCTCCAAAAGCAATAGGGTATAATTCCCTCACATGAACAAAAGTGAGACCATTCTTTGACGTCATCTGCTCTTTTTAGTCATCAGAAAGGAGATACATCTCATCTGACTTCTAGACACTGAGATCCATACAAGCTAATTTTCCTTCATTGCTAGTCAATAGAGAAAAAAAGTACTTCTGAATAGCACAAATCACTCAACCTATTTTAATTATCAACATTAAAAGGAGATGAATTTCACCCTGAAAAAGTCTGGATTTTATCATAGTCTACAAAGAGAGCCTGGAAAACAAATGAGGTATTCAAATCTGTATTGTTACTGACTGAAGTTTGAAGAAATGCATCTATCCCTATATACAGCTATCAAGAAAGCTAAACACAACCTCCTGATTTCATTTTTTTTCTCCTATTATCCCTATTTTATGCAGCGAAAAATGCTGTTCTATTCTCATCACATATGTACCAAAAAAGAAATACAGTCTATTTGCTGACAAAAGTTATGTTACATACATTTTTTTCCAGCAAATCTAAAAAGCTGTTCCAGGAAAGGAATGAAAGTAGTGAGTGATCTTGCCTTTCTCAGTCCTCAGCAATGCAACCAACATCAAAATGAGACCGGAGATTTGAAATTTCACTCAGTGCATGCAGCACTTTTAAGAGGCCTTTTTTTAAGACGCCAGGTGAAGAGGTAGAAAGAAATGAAACCTGAATCCTGGTGTTCCAAAAGGAAAGGTCAAAACATTTGAAAGGGGGTGAAGAATACATGAAGCAATTTCCTTTCATTTTATCTTACCCAACCATATTTTGCCTTTATCAATGAAGGGGAATTTTTTATTTATATCTATATAAAACATTTTCAAAATGTTCAACATTTGAATGCCTTAACAATTTAAGTTATAATAATCATTCCAAAGTGATCAGTACAGCAGATCTTTTATATTTCCATTAATTTTTTACACTTCTGGTGGGATTTTTACCCCGTTTATGGACAAGTTCCAGAGACTTCTACCAAGTGCTATGTATATCATTAGCATACTGTTCCCCTAACACAATGATTGTTCAGACAAAAGGTGCCTGTTAGAGATGGCTCTGATACTGATCAGAATTTTCTGTACTGCAACTCAATGTAGAGAAAAAAAAGTAATAAAAAAATGAACATTTTCTAAATTTCATTGATGTTTTGGAACATTACATGTTTTCTGGTCAACCAAAATAATAAATATATTTGTTGAGAAAAAAAGAGACTAAGCACAATGCCAAAAAAAAAACCTTTATAATTGTTTAATGGTGATCACATAATTAACACCAAATAAATAGCATCTTTAAATTAAGTTTTCAATTAATAAAAGAATAAATAGGTCCATTGCACATTCTAAATATGAGCAACCAAAGTGCCCTTCTTAATCAATCAATTATTACTTGTTTCCATCAATATATTTCTCTTGTTTACAAGTTATGGACTGACTTAAAGTACTTTGAAAGAGGAATGAATGAATGACAGATATCAAATTCACTCTAGAATGATACTTAAATTTCATTTTGTCAGTTAAATTTCCTTACTTATTTTCTTTTTCCTTGGCAAATAAGGGTAGGGAGAGTGACAAAATAATGCAGTAGCAATAGAAATAAAAGAAGGAATCTTAAAGTTATGCCTACTCTCTATTCTTTTTACAGATTTTTGGATGGTGAATGTAAAAAGCTACAGTGGTTAGTGTGGGATCATTTGTTAGGCTCATCCTTTTTACTGTTGAATCCCTTATCAAAATGTTGTCATATTTGCTGAGTTCAGTGGTGTGGTTTCTTTGCCATATGGGTATATGGGTCCATGTTCTGAGTGTACTGTCTGCAGACTGCATATTCATTTCTCTCTCAAGCATTAAAACAAAGGTAATCTGCTACTAGCAGAACTTCCTAACAGCAATACTAAAAGTCAGAATGTTTTAAGATAAATAGTAAAGCAAAAAAAAAAAGAGATACTTAATAATTTTAAATTATCTAATCATACAGCCTCATCCTCTGAATTAGAATATTGCTCCTAATAATTAGAAGCAAATTACTAAATTTCAGTATTCAGTAACCTAGAAAAAGAAGCCTACATCAAAAATGTGTGAAATTAAGATCCCGTGTACTTCATCATGAATAGAGTCCAGATTGTTGCTCATGTTGGGAAATTTTACATCATTCTATTTTAAGTATACATGCCTGGCTTGAAAAGGCTCTCACATTATGCAGAAAAAACAGCAACTGCAAAACCCTACAGGAAACATATACAGTGGAGAGGGGAAGCAGCCAACAAAATAAATTAAGAAAGCTGGTATCTGATAATGAAATCTTCCCTTGGTAAAAGTTTAGTAGTATTTGCTGCTGGAGCTATTTCCAGGCTTCAGAGGGAGATATAAATAATAAGGCCCAAGATGATAGTAAAACAAGGTATTTCTTAGCTGCTGGTAACTTTAGGAAATGCTCCTGACAACATGCATACTGTTCTCACAGTGCTTTGCAGCTATAGCTGGCAACAAAAGGGATCAGTTCATGATAAGCTGAACGTGCATAAATCAGCTGTTAAAAATGCTACTTATACAAAATACACTAATAAAACAATTACTGTAAAGTACACGAACAATTACTACTGTGTGTGCATAAGCAATTGTCTGTGCAAACAATAAAGGGTATCACATCTCAAAAACAGTCTTATTGATAAAAAATATTTAAAGAAGCTCCTGACAAAGAAAAATGTGTGGCAGTTTTAATCCATTTATAAGGATAGAACTTGCAATTACAGGAGAGGATGGAGATACAGCCTTTCATTATCAGTACTTCCTACCAACAAAAATATTTTCAATAGCACATAAAATATTCAAATTATTCACAATATCTTTCATATCACCTTACTATTGGGGATTGGTTTATGAAAAATACTAACCAAAACACAACGACCATTTTCTAGAAAAAGGTTAAAGCTTTCTTTGAAAACTCAACAGGCTTCTTATGTTAGAATGACTTTCAGACAGCCTTTGTGCTAGACAGGTCTATATCCCTTTTCCCTAGAAAATTTATTAGCAGAATTTATTCCTTTCAATTTAGAAGTGAATTTCCCAGAGGCTTAACAGAGAGCCACCAGATTAGATTCCATTAGCAGCAAGCATGATCCAAACTGTGCAAATTCATGACTTGTTGTCCAGCCTCATGAACTAAGAAAAAATGGGCTGGTCAGTTTTTCATCTGAAGTCCAAACCCTACAGAAATATTTCATTAATTGAATGGGAGGAGTAGGTAGAGAGGCCTAAGATTGTAACAGGCTAAGACAATTAGTCTGTCTAGTAACAGAAAAGAGAAGAAACTTATGTCTGGCATGAATATGCTAGTTCTAGACTGGGAAAGGAAATCAGATCTGAGATACCAGGAAAGACACAAGAAAGCTGTAATCATTCCAGCTGTTGGCTAAGTGCTGGGTTATAGCCGGGGTCATCCAAACTAACTAAAGTGTATCAAATTATAATTTTAAGGGTAAATATGTTTGAAGTAATAGACTCTGAAAATTGATTCAAGAAATGTTTGGGGAATAGTGATACAAGGAGCTAAATGTTAAATGCATCACCTTCTAAAAAGACATACCTAGTTTTAGGTAAAAAGAGTACCTAGGCTATACAAGATGCACAACCTATACCAAGCTCTACTGAAAAGAATACTTTAAAAATGTGTTGCTTTTTATTTTCTCTCAGGTTGTGCTTTTCTGGTCACATTAACACCTAATTAAAGGGTCACAGCTAAAGAGTTTTGCACTAAAGGGGAAATCAGCCTGTGCCTCAAATGCCCAAGACAGCCAGGTGCTGACAGATTTCGTTAGGACATCTTCCCTCAGAATCAGTCGTAAAGATCAAGAGAACATTGTGGGTTTTTTTTAAGGCTGAGGCACCTCTAGACACCTCCTGAAGAAGAGAGCAAATGATAATGTGCTCTAGAGAGCATGATGTGCCAGCAGAGTGATTTATTAGCAATTAAAACTAAAGCAGGAAAGCATCAACTCAACTGTTTTTCTACAGAGGTAGAAAGAAAACCCCATAAAACATTAGAAATTGTTCTAATGATCTGTAGTGGCCTGCAAGAACAAATGGTCACTTGGTATTTTGTAAACTGCATTTCAATTTAAACTAAATGAATACAGGAAAACAGCAGTTATACAACTGAGCAAATGCTGATCATTTAAAGCCTTTATTTCATTGCTGAAGAACCCAGCTTGTGAAGGGACTTATAATAACCTTTTCTTTGTTCCTTTAAAAAAGGCTGAAAAAGCAGTAGCAGGCTTATAATGAAAACAATTCCAACCCAAAATACAGGGGGATGCTGCAAAAACTCACTAGTCTTTGCAACAAGAGCAATAACAAAGATAATATTTTTTTTTCAAAGGAAAAAAACCTAATATTTTTTTAGGAATGACACCTTTCAGGTGCAGAATGTGATTGTTTAAATAGTGCCACATAAAGCTCCCATCTTCCTTAAGCCATCAAACTGATCTTCAATTACACAGACATTTTAACTAGAAAGTAATGATTAAATTATTTATATCAGTACTAGCCACTTTCTCCCACTTCACTGCAGTAAGGCCCCAGACAGCTCACTGAAAGGGGTCTACAGTGTTCCATGTAGTCTGGGTTAGATGCAGAGGGACACTACAAAATTCTCAAGAGGTCTAAGCAAGACAAAAGTATACTGGCAAAATATAGAAAATCATGAAACTTTGGTAAAAGGTTTGGTACAACATTCAATCAACATAAGCATTTCTCACAGTATTAATCTGGACAATTAAACTCAGAAAACTTCAAACCTATCTGATATTAAGTTACTCAAAGTGTTCCAAGAAGAGGGAATTAGACGAAGAAAGAGAGAAATTCAGAAAACATAAATAAAAACACACATAGAGCTACCAGCTCCAGGTTCCACCAGTGCTCACACAGAAAGCCCAAGACCGAGGTAGGATGAAGACATGTGGGACTCATGTTCAGCCTGTAAAATCCCTGGGCTTTTCCGGGCCCTCCCCCAGCGTGGGACTTCTGGGCATTTGGCTACTCAGGAGCTGCGTTAGGACAAAGTGGAGCTCTGCCTTGGAGTGCCAGGATTGGTGGCTCTGCCAGGCTGGGATTCAAACTCTTGGGGGCTGTTGGGGCCAGGACGACGCCTGACCTGGCCCTGCCTATCCATATGCACACACTCACCCCAAAATGTCCAGAGACATTAACTTCTTCAGGCGCTGGCAACCACCTCCTTCTACCTTCCTATTTAGTTCAGCACCCTTCAAAATCCATTTAACACTAAAAAACAACACAGATGCTGTTTCTCCTGAACTTGTGTTGATACTGGACTTGCCCAGTAGACCCAAGTGTAGCAAATGCAGCAAATGCTGGCAGACAGATCTCTTCTGCTGTAGCAATTCACACATACCCCAGTGGCATGTATTCAGAAGTCATACCTGCCTTCCAGTAGGACACAGGTGAACAGAATTACATTGTCAAAGAAACTCTGAAGACACAGGTAGATATTTTTGTGTGCTCCAAACCAAATAAAAAATTCCATATTAATTTCATATTGTGGAGGTTGAGGAGCTGTGGTAAGAGTCAACAATGACTTCACACATTCCACTAAACATTATATGACACATTATATGTTTTTTCTAGACTTCACCAACACAAGTGCACTAAATTCCTGAGCTAAGGTTCACAGCTCTTGAAGGATGCATGAGATCCTTCTATTAGATCTAGCATAGTGTTCAGGCAGAGAGATGTCAGTCACCCCAGGTAATCACACGCCATAAAGAAAAAAAAAAATAAAAAAAAATAGCAGCATTGTTAACTTAAAATTCCCTTCAGGTATGATTGTCTGTGAACAAACTGATATAGGTTAAAGAAGATGGGGAGAAATGCATTGCTCACTGTAAAACAGGGACAATGAACAACAGCTAAATTGCTGCCCAAAAGGACATTTCTATTCCCATTTCCTCATCAGGTGCTCCAGGACAGCCTCACTCTGTGGTTGTCAGCTGTGTGATTAGCTCATCTATCTCTAGTCCAGATTTGATGAGCTCATCTATCAGTGCACTGCTGCAGGGAAAGGGCTGCTCTTACTTCGTGTCCTTCCTCCTTCTTTCCTTCAGCCACCTTTTGAACCACCCTCCTTATCTTGTAGCAGTCCTAGCGTGTTGTGGATCCTTCACTGGAATCACTGCATCTACCAACCCAACAGTAAAAGTACTTCAGGACTGCAGATCTTGGATCCCCAGATCATTTATCACTGAAGTTTAATGGACATGCATGGTGAGGAATAGGGGAAATGGATATTGCATTTTTAATAACAATGGCCTATTTAACTTATTTTGGATTTATTTCATGAGTATTTTAACTGTACATTCCCTGTTAACAGTGGTGTTCTCTGAAACTCTGTTTGAGTTGTTGACCTTTGAGATTTTTCTTTCTATTTTATTGTTTGAATATTTTAGTTGAGTGTTTGAGTCTGAAGTTTGATGCATGAGAGATAATTTTGCCTCTTCTTCCTTGTTCTGGTATGTTGATATTTGTTTTCTTTCTGACTAATTAAATTATAGAAGCACACGTAGCTTGATGTTTCAGGCATGGCTTTTACACAGTCATCTTCTGGCTGATCTTTTACCAGCAATGACAAGTTATGTTCTGCTGTGAATGTTCATTTGCGCTGTAGATTAGCTCAGCCTTCATTTTCATTAAATACAAAAAACATCCAAAAATGTTTCAACCTACTCTAGAGATAAAACTTCATGGTTTTGTCAGTTCACAAGGCTTGTTTTCCATCATTGTCCTAGAACTACGTCTTACTGATCATCAGCTTTCTCATTGTGTTGCATGACATGCTCAAGTAAATGCAACCATGTCAGGTTATCTTGAAGTCCTTGTTATTTTCAATAATATATGACAGAAATCTCTCCAAATTGAAAATCTTACATTATTCCACACTGCTGAATTTATCCCATTTAGAGCTCCTCTACTCCCTCTGTCCTGTTAATTATTGATTGTTACTCCTCTGCTTGCTGCTGCATTAGTGACTCTTCAACAGTGTGTTAAACATTCAGAAGCCTCATCCTCGCAGGCAGCCAGTGGCAGCCAGTTATATATTTGTATTCACGTTACCATGTGTTCATAGAACTTCCATGTTCCTTTACTTTCTTGGACTTTATCACTTCATCCATTCCTGTATCTTCTGTCATTTGTGTAGTCTGGATATGAACTGTGCACTTCGCGCAATTAAATTTTGCTGTACTGAACATTCCTTGAAAGGCAGAACAAGAGGTCACAGAAGAATTTCTCAGTCCTGTCTCCTTTACAGTCATTATCATTTTGAGATGTTTCTTCCTTAATGTTTTGGCACTAGAAAAGGCCAAATGCACATAGTGTCTGGAGATTATTTGGATTCAGAATATGAGAGTAAAGACACCTTTAGGGTAATTGCATCAAATACTATTGCTTCTAGGTAGTTAAATGAAAATGTTTTAGATCTGTGGACTTTGTATAAACTGAAATTCAGAAGTCCCAGAAATCAGTTTTCCAGTGAAATGATACAACCACTCTACATTTTATTTCCTTGTTGTTTTTATGTCTTTCCCATATTGTAATGAGAGTTATGCACTTTATTCAGCATAATCAATTAAAAAAATCTCTTCTTAAATCCTTATAAAATTTTGCTGCTGTTGAAGTTACTGTATTATATAGAAAGTCTGTGGAAGAACTCACCAGAAGACTGGAGGGAAAATAGACTGTTTTCTCTTGATATCAGTTAAATATAATGATTAGTGTTAGCAGCTCTTATATGAGACATGTTGTTCAGCTAGGAATAATCAATACCTTCATAAAGAAAAGTGTTTCAACCAGTGGTAGCAATGTGCCTTCAGCAGATTTTGAGTGAAATAATATATAAAGCTTTGTATCAGTTTCACTTTATCTTCATTTTCATTTGTCCCATATATCCACTTTAAATGGTTTAATAACTTTAAAATACTAATCTGAGAACTAAAGAAAAACAAGGAATTATAATGGATTTATTCCTGGATCTAGAACTGAAGAGTTCAGATTCAATTCTGAGATGTCCCAAATCTTGTGTGTTTTAAAGAAATCACTCGATCTGTGTATGCTATGTTCCTCTTTAGATTGTGCAGCTTTCAATCCATTAATACTATGGGATGGTGAGCATTCATTGTTTCATCTAAATAAAAACAATAATAAACAAATACACATAATAAACAAAAATATTTTAGTTGTAAGAACCACTACTGATGTGTAAGGAACGGCCAGCAAAAAATAGCTAGCATAAATCCACAACACTGGCAGATTTAGAAGAATTTGTAATGTCTAATATTCAAGTTATAAGACACTTTGGAGGTGAAATTGTGTATTTTATGTAAACCTAATTCCATTTTAATAATAAGTACAAGACTCACTGCGTCAGAAGGATGACAAGCAATTATGTCTCACATGCAGAACAATTTTGTCTCAACTGAAACAAGAAAGCATCACATTATAGATAGGGTTGTATCTCCAATTTCTTTTAAATTCTTTCCTCTTGCTGAAGTAACAGGGCTCCTCTGACCTGTACATAACAGACAGAGATAATTTTACACAATAGTGTTTGGTGGTGCCACAGAGAGAAGCAAAGAAAAGACAGAAAAATGAATAGTAACCTTTTCTCAATGACTGAAACTGGGAAGAATAAAAAATAGGATTATTTTCCTCACCTGGGAAGGAAAAAGAAGGATAGGAAAGCTCAGTTAGCAAGTATACAGTATACTTAATTTGCTAATAAACTTTCTCTTTGGAAAGGAGTTTTCACCTAACTATTGTGTAAATGGAGGTGGGGTATGAATTTCTATTAAATGTTCTTGAACTATGTACAGTTGCAGTTTTATCTACTATCACAGAGAGTTCTATTAACCAGTTTAATTTTTCCAGTTTAATTTCTGACACAAAAGAGTGTTTTAAAAAGTACTTATCCATTTCTCTTTAACTGCAAACTCTTTGATTTAAATATTTAATTGTGTGCTATGGAGCCCCAGAAGACTGTAGCTGCCATGATGGTGAAATGGGACACAAAAGTAGCATCAGCCTTCAGGGCAAGTTCCTGTATATTTATATATAATATGTGTTTTGGCTTATAACTCCAGATGACAGCACACATCAGCTCAGAAAAATCTATGGAATGACCCACAAGGAGATTTAATCTCCAGTTTTTGGAAGGGTAAGCCACTAGCTACTACAAATAATTTGTATCAATTCATTTGATAATTCATAAGTGATTCAGAAGTGTTTGTGGCCAGCTGTTTATTTTAACCTTTATTTTCTTTCAATAAAACCTCCAAAAGGGCTCTGCAGAGGGATCTGGACCAGCTGGATCAATGGGATGGGAACAACTGCATGAAGTTCAAATGGGGAGAATTGTCCCCATTGGGTTCTGCACTTGGAATGCAACAACCCCAGGCATCACTGCAGGCTTCATAAAGAATGTCTGAGAGCTGCTCAGCAGAAGGGGATTTGGAGTGCTGTGTCACAGATGACTGGATATGAGCCAGCAATGCATCCATGTGGACAAGAAGGCCGATGGCATCGTGGCCTGTATCAGCAACAGTGTGTCCATCAGGGCAGTGATTGGTGCTGGTTAGGCTGCTCCTCAAATCCTGTTTGTAAATCCTCGTTGTAAATTAGCTTTGGACTCCTCATTGCTCTCTGCAACTACCTGAAAGGAGGTTGTAGGAAGGTGGGGGGTCAGTCTCTTCTACCATGTCTCAAGTGAAAGGACAAAAAGAAATGGCCTTAAGTTGTGCCACGGGAGGTTTTGATTAGTTATTAGGAAAAAAAAATTTCACTGAAAGACAAGTTGCCCAGGGCAGAGGTGTAGGGTCTCTGGAATTACTCAAGAGGCAATTGAGGAATTGAGGGTTGTTGAGGAGTACACCCAGGGCAGGTGGCTCGGTGAGCAGCTGCAGATGAGCCCTGGGTGGCCGTGAGCTGGCACCAATCCTTTACACAACAAAGGACATGCAGACCTGTTGTGCTGTATAGGTGACAGAACACTCAGACACACAGCAGGAACCAAGGGCTACAGGCTTTCATGTGCTTAGACTGCGAGGGTATAAAAGATCAGGATTTCCTTTGTTCCTTTTTTGTAGTAATGATTTCACAAAACATAAAGAGGAATTCTAAAATTTTGTTGAGAGACATGAGCAACTGAAATTCTCTGTCAATTACTTTCTTTTTCTGCAGCTTAGAAGGTTCTTTAATACTAAACTGATATTTTTAAGTTAGTTTCCTAGCTTATGCTTTAGTATTTCTGAGTTTAAAAAGTTATATATTGTTAAAATTTTTAAAAAGTTATGACTGATTGGAAGAAAAGGTATTAACGCCAGGTTGAACATTATACAATGTTTCTTTATACAACCAGATAAAAATTATATTTAGAATTATTAGTTCAGAGTAAACCTAAGAAGTAAAAAACAAGTTTCTGTAAAGTTAAGTAAGATTTAAGCATAACAATAAAAAAATAAGTAAATAAATACATAAAACAAAAAATTAAATTAATTAATCTATTATAAATAAATAAATAAATAAGGTAAAATCTTTACTGTCAAATTTCACAGCACAAATTTCATATTAATAGTTTACAGAGCATCTTGAGATAAAGTGACAAAACAAATAACCAGTGTGATACTTGGGGCTGTCCTGTGCCTGGCCAGGAGATGTACTTTGATAATCCCTGATGGTAGCTTCCAGCTTGGGATAGACAATGAGTCTATGGACAAAAAAAATGCTTTTTCTTTTTTTTATTTTTTTTTTGCAGCAATTTGAACTTTATAAAAATGGAGCCTAAAGAAAGCATTCTTATGGATTTTAAACAAAAATAGAAATTATTAATATTATTCATTGAAAAAATTAAATGTCTGAAAATTGAGGAAATTATATTCATTCTCCTAATATTTTCTATTTCATCTTTGAAGTGGTGGATATTTTCTTGCTGCAAATGTCTGCAAGTTTTGAGAAAGTATTTTGTGTAATTATTTGGACTTTTTAATTGAGTCTGATTTGCTTACAGACATTTTCCCACTCAAATGGACAAGCAAGTTGTTGCTAGCTGAAATATATTTCAAACCAATGGATTTAAAGCAAATGCTGTAGATGATTGCTTTAGAACAATCCCAGTCTGAAAGCAAAAATATTGTAATCTTTTAAATCAAATAGGCTTAAATTTCATATAACTAAAAAGTTTCAAAGGTATTGTTTACAAGAAAGAGTTATTTGCAGAAATTACATTGGAGAAGAAAGCTGAATAATATCATTAGAACAATATCTTTGGAAATAAAATTTGCAAAAAAATGAGGCAAGACATTCAGTATGAATATTTCATTACATTCAATTGAAAATTCAGTTTTAAAATAAACAGAAACATCAAGACTTGCTGCATTTTTGAGAGGCTGAGTGGAACACATCCTTTTTGTTTGTGAATGTTTACAATCAAACAAATTTCTATGTACACACAAAGATCCTACCAAAGCCCCAGCCTGGAAAGCTTAACGTCAACTTCAGCTACACTCTGTAAGAATTCACATTTCACAGACATTTTCTTGACTAAATGTCAGTGGTATGCACACTTATTAAACAAACTGTCAACAACTGAAAAGGGTTTGCTCTAGCTGAATGTCATCTGCAAGTTGTTAGGAGTCTAATCTCACCATCTGACAAACGCTAATGGTTTAGCAAGGCAGCAGATCCATTCAAAAAAGAAATGTTCCTCATGAACAGAGAAAGCACAAATGGCACCTTACAGTAATAACTGTTAATATGACTTGCTTATGCAACAGCAATTTCAATCAATCTTTATAAATCCGTGTCTGATGCAGACATTTACATTTCCGTTATTTTGCACACCCACCTGTATGAAGATTCCTCAATCATTCATATTCATGTGCACGGAAGAAATAAAGCTTAAAAAAATACAACCAGAAAAAAAAATTATAGTTCCTGAGCTGGAGAAATTAAATCAGTAGGTTTGCTTTTCAACTCTATTTCACATTTTCAGGCAAACAGAAATAAATGACGATTGCTGTCCACTGAAGGGTGAAGACAGTGAAAGCACAGCTTTTCAGAGCTCCTATTAAATTCAATGTAAATCCCTTGTTATTTTTCTGAGGAAGTCTCAGTAGTTCTCTAACACCCTGATTCTTTCCTTCTTCACAGAACTTTTTTTAAATGAGGAGCTATTTCTTACAAATTGTATGGATAAAATCAAACTTGAATGGATTATTATTATTGAAGACAGACCCATTATCTGGAGAAGGGATGAAATGGAAGAAAAGGGAATTATAACCACAAAATCATAGAATGGTTTTTGTTGGAAGGAACATTCAAAGATCATCTAGTTCCAAGGGACCAGCCATGGGCAGGGATGCCTTTCACTAGATCAGGTTTCTCAAAGCCCCATCAAACCTCGCCTGGAACCTTTACAGGGACTGGACATCCACAACTACTCTGGGTAACCTGTTCCAGTATTTTACAAACTTACCAGTAAAGAATTTCTTCCTTCCATTTCAAAATTGTTACTCCTTTTCCTATCACTAGTGTTCCTGATAAAAATCCTTCCCCATCTTTCCAGTAAGTCCCTTTTGAGTTTGATGTGTAAGGAGTGACTGTTGAGTCCTCTCTGTAAAGCACTTACAGAAAACTGAGTAATTGGTATACATTCTTAATAATACAGCTGTGGTGGTCAAAAAACACTATGATCATAAAACTATCTTTAATATGGCAAAAATATATTTTTAGGAGGAAGTTAGGATAAACTTAGTCACCCACAATTTTATCCTTGAACTCTTTATTCTATAGGGACAGAAGTCACATTCTCAGTTAGTTTAATTAGGAGAGGGATAAAAAATGCTTTTCATTTTCTGTGGATTTCCAAGTACAGAAATAATTCTTTTAAACAGGACTCTGCTATAAATGGAATTCAGTTTAACAAATCTTATCCATGTGGAAGTTAAGGTTCTCAGTTAAGCTTTAGAGAAACATTTATATGCTTAAAATATCATAAGCTTTGCTAATAAAATTTCTTTCTGTCACTTATCTTTTCACATTTGCCTATATCTACAAGTGATCCTACTTCTTTCTTTGCTTTATTGAAATTTTATAGTTTAATTTAACCTGTTTAGGTTTTTTTGCTATTGGCCATCTATCTCCTATATTTTCTATTTTCACTTCTTTGCTTGGTGGAGGTTTTTTCCTTTTTTTAAAATATCACTGGAGAGACAGAGAAGAGTGTTTTATTTACTCTCTTTGGAGTTAAGACACTTCACTTGAACAATCAGTAGCCTTTGGTCTAGAATCCCTTCTGGCAATTTTCATTTTTCCTTTCTATAATATTAGTCATTATTTAGACTCAGACTGATCCAAATCGAAACTAAACTGTTTATATTAGATGAGCAGAGATCGCTATAAATTTCCCATAGGAATTTTTCACTGTGTGCTGTCATCACTGTACCTGTGGACAAGCTTACGAAAGTGTTGCATAAATGTTCTCTCAGACATGGGATTTTTTCCTATGTTAAAATTTAGTAGCCCCTTGCATTATTTTTGTAAATGGTCAAATTTGGAAGATGAGGAAAAGATTTATTTAACCAAGCAAATACTAGTATTATCTTAGAAAAGAGAATTTTTGCCATAAATGAAAATCTAAGAATAAAATAAAAAATGTTTTCATAATTAAATTAAAAGGATTTCTTTGTTGGAGAATTAGTGTCTATAGAAGGAGAGAGAATGCTAAAATGTAAGTTACATTGCATGCAACTAACTACAGAGTTACTTCTACTATTTGTGATCAGGGTTACTTTCAGACATTTTAAGTGTCTCAAGATAGTTTTCAGTGTAAAAAAATCTATTTAATTTGGCAAAAATAACTTCCCAAATTTTATTATTGAAGTGATATATTATCACTGTGATATATATATTATCAGAGTGATATATTATATCACTGTATCTTGCTTGTTTGTTCCTACAGTTTTTTGGTGAATTTATTGTCTTTATCTTAAAATAGATTGGGATCTGTATTATTATATTTTAAAGGCTATTTTAGAATTTCACTTCTCCTGCAGTCAGAAACCTGATCTGTATAACCATGCCACAGTACTGCAATGCATTCATAAAAGTAGTTATATCCATCATGGCACTCAGGTTAGGATAGGGATTCAGAATTCTCTTAAGTGATAGAAAATTGTAGTGGTGTAACTGATAATGTAATGCAAACACTCGCCACTGCAGAAGTCTCTGGAATGACAGCTGTTAGATTTCTCCACCAAACAGTCACCTAGATGATATTTTGGATACATTACAGAAACTAGCAAAAAAACTCACAAAAGTTCAGCTTGAGAAAGCCTCTCAGATCAAGATACCTTGAACTGATTGAATTCATTTTAGGTAACAAGATAGACAAAATTGGAGTTAAACATATGGTTTCATTGTTCTCATTCCCATAAAAGTATGTAAAAGCATGTATTTTATTAAAATAAGTAAATGGTCTTTTCAGAATGACTACACTGAAAAGTTTAATCTTGAACTGAAGAGTCCTAGAGATTTAAAGGTAAAGAAGAGGAAAATTATATACAGTATACATGATTGTGTCCTAAGAAATGAAAGGGAGCATTGAGCAAAAGGGGCTACCTAGATGAATCATCCTTTTTTAAAGAATAGAAAGAGATAGATGCTTTAGGAGACAATGTCTGACAGCAACGAAACTATGTATAAAAAAAAAGGCCTCTCCAACTATGTTTGCCCAATAACATTTTTTTTAATGTAAGAAATGGTAAAAAAAAAAACCAAAGGGAAAAACTGAAACTGGTCCATACTGACATACAGACTAAAACAAGCTCAAAAATTAATGTAAATTTTCATTAAGTAGGTTCCCTAGTAGGAACTATGAAAACAAAATTGTCCGCAGCTGAGTTGGAAGTAATTTATACCTTGCTCTTGAGGGAATGAGGCAGGGGAGAGGGAAAGAGGATCAAATAACCACTATTCCAAAATAGTGGTTGCTAAAAAATCCTAGCCTCTGTTATGAAATTTAAAAAAGCTATGCAACAGTCTCTTCTGGAGCATCCAAGAACTGTGAAACAGAGAACATGGTATTTATTCACAACCAGAAAAAGGGGTAGGCAAATATAGATATTTGGTTGAATGCAAATCTATGCAGTTTTTACAACAGTTTGTGAAGAAGATAGTAATCAAGGGCATGGAGAAAGAAAATGTTATAAAATAAAACACTATTTTTGTCAGAGGTTAGAGTTTATGATGTCAGACTAACCTAACATCTCTTTTTCATAAGGTAATTCACCTCTTGATAAGAACACAGTAAACATCTAGCTAGGTACATATAAATCTTTTCATTCAGCGCCTCAGGGGAATTCATCCTGTAAAGTGATGAAATGCAGTTATAAATTCAGAGCCAGTAGGATGGCACATCAAGCATCCTTGGACACGTGCGGGAGGCTGGGGGCTGCAGGGCCAGCCTCAGAGAGGAGAGGCTGGAGCCACAACCTGCCAGCCACAGCTCTGTCAGACCCACTGCAGCACGCAGCCGAGCCCTCAGACAAGCTGATGGCACCTGTGGGAAAGCGTGTTTAAGGAAGGACAAAAACACTTCACAGCATCTGTGAGAGAGAGGGAGAGGAGTGAAGGGGAGACAGTGTGAGAGGCTACGCTGCAGACACCAAGGTCATTGCAGGAAGGGGAGGAGATGCCCCAGACATTGGAGCAGAGATGCCCCTGCAGCCCCTGGTGAAGACCACGGTGAGGAAGACCAGGGAGTTCTGCGAGGTGGCAGGTATCCATCTGCAGTATCCACCTGCAACCTATGGAGAACCCTATGCCAAAGGTGGTGGGCATGCCCTGAGGGACGGTGCCTGTGGAAAACCCTCACCAGCACAGGTTTTCTGACAGAAAGTGTGGCCCTTGGAAGACCCATGCTGGAGCAGGTGAAAAGGAGGAAATTGCAGCAGAGAGGATCTGTTAAGATTCCATTCCCATTTCCCAAAGGAAATAGGAGCATAGGAGAATATGGAAATTAAACCTGAGAAGAATGGGATATAGCAAGGGCATTTTAGTTTTTGTTCTTTTTTTCTTGGCATTTTTCTCCATTTTCATCCGCAATATATTAAATTAGTTGCTGCAAATTGAGATTATTTTGGTAGTTATTGTAATTAATGCATGAACTTTCAACCACAAATCTTGTCATTCTAAACTGACAAAGTGTAATGGGTAATACCAAAAGCCTAGTTCTTATAGTATAGGGGTTGGGAGGGTCAATTAGACGCACAGACCCGTCACCCACCATTCCCATTTTCACTAGTTACTTCCTGGTGGTATGCACCTATGGCATTGTAGATGAAAATGTCAGAATATGCAGCCTCTGTTAAGAGATGACTCAATTGATATTGTCCTGCACCCTAGTATAACAGAATGGGAATGAGAAATAGACACACAGTCTTACAATTCGGTTACTGGGGACCAGCGACAAGACAGACATTTTGGTCCTGTTACATTATTTTCTGCTTTTACTTTCCCTTCTCTCAATGTACCTCGTTCCTTCTCTGTGGTAAATTTCCACCCTCGTTATCCTATTGAGCAGAAAGATTTGTGCTAAGGGGTGGCACCTTGTGGGAAGACAAAGTTTTCATCATTGAACAGAAGATCTGGGCTTTTATCCAAGTTGTTGTAGTAGCAGTTGCTATGGTGACACACAGGTTGCAACAGTGGCTCTGATTCTCCCTCACAATTTCTGCTCTATGATAAAGCAGTTGTTGCATCTGTGAATGTTTTTTGATGAGTTTTCTTTAGGGAATCTCTGTGAGGCCTTAAGCTCTTCATTTTCTCTTACTCATTTGTATGGATAGATTATGTCAGTCCTGACTGAAGCTAAAAATCAAGGCATGAAGCACAGGCGCTTACTAATTCCTCTCAGATGATTCCTATTGGTAGATTTGGCTGCCATATAATCAAGGAAAAGGGGAAGCTCAAGAGTAGGTGTATACAGACTCCAAACTAAGCTTCATTTTAATTCCCAGCTAACATTATTCCGTTTGCTTTACACTGAAGGCGGGCAATGGTGGCTTTTAAACTTCCCAGTTTGGCAGTACGTATATGAAAAGAATTGAATCTCAATCTCTTAGTATTTAGAATAACATAAGAAAAGACCAGATGATTATGAAAGTGGTTACTGTATAAAACCATATCAGGTTGCTTGCAAAGTAAGGGAAAAATAGCTATTTCTATCCTTTCCCATTAATACCCCATTGTGTTTCCACCCACTTTTAGGTTAAGCAGCAGACCAGGGGATTTGATCACCGGTTTGCAACAACTCCATTGTTCTGACATGACAGACTCACGTATTAGAGTGCAGAAAAGAAATTAATTCCTGTACAAACAGGGTACATGCTCATGGGTGCAGCCCTGAGTTATTATCAAACTAAAAGAGAAGATAGCAGACTTGTTTTTTAATCCATGTTTATCCTGCTTAGGAATCACATAAGTAAAAGTTGTTACATTGCTGCAATGTTTCCAGCCTCATCTAGAATATTTTAAATGCGAGTTTATTACTTCCATCAACCAGTTTTTCCCTGTAACAGCCAATAAATAAAGTAACATATTTCATCAAGTATCTTCTCTAAATAACCTTTACCTAAATACATAAGGAGACACTTTCATTCTCTCATCTCTCTGATTTCTGACACTTTTGTGGACAACTTGATTTACCCTTGTGTACTGCTTTTTATCAGCTTTCAAGCTATCCTCAATAGGCTATGCAGCCAGTGTGCAAAAACACTTCTATTTTATGATGCACCAGCTACTCTAAGATCTACTGTACAGCTGAAGAGGTCCATTCCTCTTCCCAAGCTATGTGTTTTTTTCCCAGGGTATATCAGCCAGTGCCTTAGTCTTGACCATGAACTGGAAAAACTGGTGAGTTTTATTCAAATTCCTGATGATTTCTCTGAGTAGTTAATTTTTTTATGCATGTCTCAGCATGATCCAGATTGTTCTTTACTTACTTACTTCTTCCTGCAGCTCTCCCAACTGCTTCCTGAGTAACTTTGATAAGCAGACTTATAAAATCCAATTTAATCCTCAAAAGGGAATTAAAAAATTCAGAGTGAAAGAAGAAGTCATATTTTTGTTAAAGTTTTTTGTCCTAGTTTTTCTGCTGTTACCCTTTATTTTTGTTCTGGTTAAATTACAAAAATACAAAAGATCAAGTTAGAAATGCTATATTTGGATATGAAAATAAATTTCAGTTTTTCAAATATTTTTAGCTTTTGTTTTCTCTTTTCCTCTGTAAGTAGATATGACTCCTGCAAAGTGCTATGATTTCAGTAGAAGAGTTTTGCGGTGGCTAACTTTCCAACAAAGTTTTTCTGACTACATCTTTATAATACACATATCCTTTCTAAACCTGTGACTGAAATAAAATAGCAGCTCTAGATAGAATTGCTTAATTGAATCTCTATTATTTTCTTGTTCTTACTTCTTTACATAATTGAAAATCATAGTCTTGTTTTAACCTGAATGCTCTGAAAGTGAAAAATACATAATTGTTTTAAAAACCTTTTTTTTGTCTCCACTTAGGTAATTGTACAGCCTCTAGATTGATGATATGACAGCATCTTTCTAGCTCTACACAGTCATTAGAAAGGAAATTTAACTACAACCTCAGTCAACTTCAGGCTACCACGGAATAGAAATGTGGTCTGGTGTAAAACATGACTTGTAACAAATTGGATGTGACAAGCAGAGAAGATCAGTAGATTACAGCTCTGAAATTGTAAGAAGAATGGCTGTATAGAAGAATGGTTATACTCTAACCTATGTTTGTTACAGACTCTGCCAGGACAATAGAGGAGTCAAGTGTAATTTTCTGTTCCCTTCACTGTCTTTGTCCAGTAGAGAAATCATTAAAAATACAATTTCTAAAAGTATCTTGTGAAGTAAATCTGAATATTGTGATGAGAAAGTATCTTGGCCTTTTCACTTCTCTGCAATTTGATTGGCTTGTCATTATACTCCTTCCTAATATTTGAGTAAAGCTGTAAACAGGTAAAGAGCTGCAGTGCCAGCTAACCATGAAATTGAACAGGTCAATACATCATGACACTTAACATCCTATTCATTTGTTTTTCTCTTGCAGTACAAGTGCTGAAACAGAAACTGTGAGAGACAGATATTTTCCCCTTTTGTCATTAATTGTATCATAGATAAAATTGTGGTTTAGCTTTCCTTCAAATTCAGAACAGCTGATCCCTGATTTCTTTTCACCAAGGAAACTAAATGAATTCAGCAAAACTAAGCATTATTTTT
This sequence comes from Chloebia gouldiae, assembly GCA_003676055.1. Lineage (NCBI taxonomy): Eukaryota > Metazoa > Chordata > Aves > Passeriformes > Passeridae > Chloebia > Chloebia gouldiae. The sequence continues at coordinate 3,095,184 of QUSF01000039.1, forward strand.
GTTGCCCTCTGTAATTTAAAAATGGACATGCTAAAAAATGGACACACAAATTTTCATTATAAACAAAATAGCATTCTATATAACACAATCTTTTCTGTGCTCTTCAAAACCAGAGGATCCTTCTTTAATCCAGAGTGATATAAGATACTTCTACTATCTAATCTAATTTTTTATTACTTTATCACTTCCAAAGGCGTGATAGGAATGCACCAAAAGATGGAGAAAGCTAATAGACTCTTAACCTCTGAATTTTCACTGATTTAAACATGCACACAGCTTCAGTCACAAAGCTGATGACTATTGTTGCCAAAGAATATTAAAGGCTTAATCAGGGGGCATATTTAATATGTAACAGAAAGCAAGGAATAATGAAAACTTATCTAGAGATATGACAGTGATTCTCTATTGATAAATGTAGATTTATATATACTTCATTGATTTGAAGTACAACTTTTACCTGTGTTGTATGATAGAACATAATGAGTTTTCCTCCTCAAATTAGCCAAGGCACAAAACTTACTATTTGTGTTTCCTTTATGTTAGGGAAAAACAAACAATATGGAATCCCATATAAAGTGTTCTAGGACAAAGTTAACACTTGAAAAATTTTTAATAAATTTCAGTCAGGAGAGTGAATTTTTGCTGTTTCAACACTCTGAATCACCTGAAAACACTGGCTTTTGTCTCTACTATGTACATGCATGAGAAAACCACAGAAATCTGTTCCACATGTAAAACTATTAATACTTTCCAAATTAAATAAAATATTTTCAAATACATCCTTTCAAGGTTAAGAGGACTGACTGCAATGAGCATTTATTTTTCTTATTCCCAGGACTTAATATAATAAGAATTGCTAAGAATACCTAAATAACCATACATTTCATAACAGACAGGGTTCTGCTCCTTCTCCTTCAAAATAATTGCAAAATGCTTTTTGACTGAAACAGACACATGTACAAGTAGCACTATGGCTAGCTGGAAAGTAGAAGTCAATTTACATTGAGAATTTAGTGAACTGTCTTATATTCTAGGTCTACTGGATTAGTAAACTAAGCTTCCTACATGAATTGATGCAGACTAATGTGGTTCCACTAAAAAAAAAAAAAGACATTAAAGTAGCCAAGGACGTTGCTATGAATTTGGTTTAAAATATTGCTCCCAGGCTCAGAGCCAGATCTGAAGCTAGAGCAGACTTTTACCTTCTGCTAAATTAGAACATTTTATGTGTGTTCTAAGCAGAATTGCTGACACAACCTAGATCAAAACAGACTGAAATGCATGGCTTTAATAGAGTTGTGCAATTGTTTCCATTAGCATAAATCCCTTCTGCAACACAAGCAAAAAACCTCTCCATTTACTGAACAGAGCACAGTCTTGTGTGTTTTTATCATCTCTGATTTATGGAAGAATGGATCACATTAAAACCAGCGGGCCTTCCAAAAGAAGTGTTTCAGCAAATGACTTCTAAAAATTAAAACCTCTTCTCCAACTCAGATTACAAACTCATAGTCATGATTTAATCAAGAACTTAAAAAATGTATCTAATAAGTTTCGCATGACTGGCTATAAAACATCAGCTTTCTTCTGACTTGTCTTCTATGGATCCTATACCTTTTGAAGTACTGAAAATATTTGGTTTGTTAAAGTCTACTTAGTGGAGACACAGATGTACTACCACAAACTTAACATAACTGGGGTTTCAGTTATATTAACTGTAGCCTGAGGGAGGAAAAATAAGTGTTCAGCAGTGGAGGTACAAAGGCATATCACTAGCAAAGTTGCCATTGCAACCTAAGGCCCTTTTCCAAAAGCCCAGTTTTGAGAGATGATAACAAATCTAGAATTCCCTGAACCAATGCAAATCCTGGACTGATGGACTTCTATTTATTCCAGGTAGATTATTTTATTCCTTCTATGATTCCACCAGCTGTCCCTTCATCTGGGACCAGGTAGGCTGTAAACCAGTTGATGCTCTCACAGTTCTCTGAAAGCTGCCTTTGTCCTTTGGAGGTTTCATTCTAGCCCCATGTTTCTTTTCTGTAAAGCAAATATTTTCCTTGCCTCCAACCCTGGCTGCATGCATGAAAACTGAAATCTTTTGGACAGAAATACAGCTTGAGTAATATATATAAACCACATTCACTATTCAACACATTTCTGCTCATATTTCTGAGCTTCCAAGACTAGTAACAAACTTAAATCCTCCACATGTGGCATAAGGGATACTGTGTTAGATAGGATTAGACAGCTAATCAGGGTTTCAGGAGGAGGACTATGTTTTCTGATGGGATATTTAAATATCTAAATCTTTTTTCCAGATCTGTCTCTAAGTTTATGTCTTTCCTCTCCTCTCTCCCCTTCTCCCCCTCTCTTTTCCCTTATTCTTTCTTTTTTTTTTTTTTTTGGAGACTAGAAAAATTAACTCTGCTTGTACTGTGCCTTGAATCCAGGTATGCGACTGTGTAAACAGCATATATTACGTTGTTTTCAGTAGCATAGATGTTGTAAAGTAGCTGCTGTTTCTACTACCACTATTGATACAACACAGGAAAAAAAATGGATAAAAAAGTACCATATAAGGTAGAAAGAGAAAATTAGGTTGTTTGGGCTTTTTCTGTTCCACTGTAAAATATTTATCTCTAAAGAGATTTTACTGATTCTCTTAAAATAATATTTCAAAGCTCCTTATCTGTGTTTTCGCTGTGACATGAAATTTCCAGTGGCACTCCCAGTGTTTACTCCAAACTGAATTAAAAAATATTTGTCTTAGAATGCCAGGAAAAAAAAATCATAATCTATTTTATGTGAAACTGTAGTGGTTGTTTCTTTAAAAGGCAGCATCTGCAATTTCTGCATGTGTTTCAATTCAACTTAATATACTGCAAAACTGTAGCCTTTCTATATAAAAATTATTTTTTTGCTATAACCAGGCTCTTAGGTAACACAAAAGACAAAATTGGCCAATGTGAAATATTTTAAATTGTACATTTTTTTGGCATTGATTGAGAAGAAACTGATTCAAGGCAGAAACTGATTACCAGATTAGAAAGGCAGGGCAGCTGTTTTAAGCCTTGAACTTCAGGAAGGTACAGTGATGAAAACTGGCATGGTTCTCAGATATGATAACTATGACTTAATACAAATTACAGGGTTAGAGTTGAAAGTATTTATGCAACATGGTTAAATTAATTCAGTTTTTCTTAAAATATTTTTAATGGTGTAAAGTATGCTCTCGTGTGACATTTGCTTTTTCTGATTTTAGGAGTCATATCCCTTTGATCTTCCAGCAATAGTCTATATGTTCAGCTAGCATGGTACCAAAATAAGGAGGATGCCATCCCTATAAAGACAGCAAGCAAGAAGCAGAGTGTGGATAAAGTAATGGATAAAGCAGATTTCATATTATAAATCTAATATTATATCATATTATATATATATATAATATGATATATAATATATATTATATCATACTATAACAACTTGTCCTTGGCAAATTGAAATGAATTGAGATGAAATGTAGAGTAGCAGTTCACTTCCTTTTGTCTAGACAAATTTGGGAAAAAAAAATCTGTAAATAAGTACTATCCTCATGTCAGGAGTCGTGGTGACTCTTTTCTCAATCACTCTAGGACTTTGAAGGATGTATGTGGAGTTTGGCAGTGCATAGGTAGTAGTGGAAGGAAGTATGCTTTTAATCATGCTTAGGAAAAGGAATCTGTATTTAGAAAATTGGATAAGTTACCTAAAACCAGCTTTTCACATATTTTGTAGTGCAATCCTTCAATTTCTCTCTTTCTGTGTGCTTTCTTTTCCCTTCTTACTTTCATTTAGGTTCTGTTCACAACAGAATTGGATCCCTGAACATGGTGTAGTGCAAATCCAAATGAGATTTCCTTCTTAGGATCCTTTCACAAAATCCAGTAGAACTAGCTTTAAGGATTATGAATGGGAGGTCCCCCATCCTTTGGTAATACAGAAGATGCTTTTGGAAAAATGTCTGTCAAGACAGAAATCAGAAGGAAAAGTAGACCAATTGTGACATTTAGCCGAGCGACAGATGAACACAAAGAACAAAAGACTGGGTTTGGTGTTCCCAAACCCAGCTGGTCCAGCCTGGGACTGGAGGGATGGGAGAATGTAAGGAAGAAAAGACTGGTGGCTACAGAGATGTTTAAGATTCCAGAACTGGGAGCTCTGAGCACAAAAAGTTGGAATTAGTTTCAAAGTGAAGAGGTTGGTGTGGACATAGAGAAGCAGTGGTTGCTGAGAGCCTAGGTTCAGGCCAAGCATCCAGCATGTACTTGGCAAGAAGTCTGGAAAGACTGTGACTGGTTAGGCAAAGAGCATGCAATGATGTTGCATGTGTGATGGTTAGAGAAGGAGTGGATTCTGGCATGAAGAATTTGAAATCTCCACTGGAAAGAAAAGTATATTATAAACCCAGCAGTAAGAAGCCCGTTTGAATGAACATGCAGACTAAGGAAAAGGAGCAGATATAGCTGAGGGGCACTGTGTTAGCTTAACAGGAATGCAGAGATGAAAATGGAAAGAAAAAGAACATATAGAGTAAGAGAAAAGACTGAATCTTTAACAACAGATAAGACAAGTATAGCTGCAGCAGAGATTTTGCCTGAAGAATAGAAACTGAGAAGAGAGAAGACAAAAGCAAAATGACTGGGAGAAGAAAACTGGTGTGGGAAGGAAGATGATTGGAAGACAAGAAGAGAAAACAGTAATAGCATGTGTTTATGGCTGCACATTGCCAGATACAGGATTAGATTAGATACAGGAATTGAAGTAGAAACTTTTAAAAATGTGGTTATAATTCTATTATCATCAAATACAAAAAAAACCCCACTGGCCATTGACAAACTGACCACTGCTGCTGTATCAGCTCCAAAGCTACACTCCAGTGCAACAGATCCAGTGACACTGATAACCAGTGCAGGTGAACATATATTAAAAAATGTGCACTTACCCACAGCAGAGCTGACCTTACATTTGTTGCTCTTTGTCTAGTATAATAATGAGCTCAAAAGGGAAGAACTGACAGAGATTAAAAACATTCTAAGGTTACTAATTAGAGCAAACAATTTTGAGGTAGTATTTTGAATAGCTGTTCATTGCAGTCACTAGGTAGAGACTGCAGTGGAAAAAAAATAACAGGAAATGAAATACCATGTCATAGCATACATGTTGTGGAGTTAGATTAAGCTTCTTAAAATTACATTTAACACTGACTTTTACTAAGTTTTAATCGTTTTTCACCAAAATTAAGTCATTTTAATGTAGCTTTCTGAGAAAAATATTTTTTTAAAGCAGCTTTTTCTGAAAGTTCTTGATTTTCTTATTTTAAAGTTCAAATAATCAGGTCATATGCCAGCTCTGTTTCTGACATAGAGAGGTGTCTGGGAAAGCTGGAAGAATCAGATATTTTAGGCAGTTCTCTGCTTGTAGATACCAGGCAGCTGTAACCTCTTGACAGATCCAGCAGAGACTTTGCCACCACTGAGAGGATGCAACATCATCCTGCTGCATCCCCTTTTCAGCTGGATCCTGCATATTGATGTCTGCTTGTCATATTCAAAATAGGAATGGAAAAAGCAATTATGAATAATATATAACACTGTATTAGTCATAACTGCCTGTCAGGGTTTTAAAATATCTACAGAGTGCAAAAGATAATCCTGAGAAACAGGCAGCTCAGAAAAAGAGACTAAAACCCCAGAGTTTTATTTCATGATTTTTGTCACTTGACCCCAGTTTATAGCTCAGCTGCAAAGATGCTCAGATTATACAGAAGTGAGGGGTACCAATGCATAGATAAGCAGACTGACAGGCAGAGAGAGGCTTTTGCCAGTTTAAAAGGTTGCAATGCTTTTGTCACAAAATTAAACATATTCATACCTCCAACAAATGTATATGGACAATTCATTCACTAATCCTCATTACCACTATGCCATGAAGATGACTGCCATTTAAATATTCTCTTTTATATGCTGAATACAAGATATCACAACTAAAAGCAATAGTATTCAGGACAATGACTGCAGAACCAGATATTTTTTGCATTTTGGTTTTTCTGTAGTGGCCATATACACAAAAATTGCAGAGCTGTGGATGCATATCCATTTTAGTCATGCCAGATGAAAATTAAAGCATATATCACCCTCTGGAGGCTCCCATAATTAAAAGAAAAACTTAACCCTTCATTCTTCCTTTGATGACAGAAATCTATTGAGCAAATTAAGTAGAGTGTAATATATGAATTAATGTATTCATCAATTCATCCAGGAGGAGACTGAAGCAAGAAAAATATTACTGGCTTTATTGTCTACAGTCAGAATGATGGAGTGGCAATAAGTCATTTTTGTGCATGGACTAGCAACTTTTTGCATATTTGCAATGTGGATACATGATGGGTTTCTTCTGCTTAGACCAAAAACTGATTATTTTTGTCCATCTTCAACTTAGATGTACAGAGGCATGCTGGTACTTTTAGCTCTTAACATTTACATACAGTTTTTAGAGCAGCAGAAACACTGTGCTGAGCACTTGAAAAATGTTCCATCCAAAGCTGTATAAAAACAAGATCAAACAGCCTCTGCTGGTGTGATTGGGAATTAAAACAATAAGAAACCTTATATCTTAACACTGAAGTTAATAAAGTAAAATATAATTAAATAGGCATGTAGGAATCAACACCTTCACATTGCTTCACAGCTTTTCAACAGCTGACTTCTTTGATAGCATCAAGAGATTTGAAAAATTAACGTAATCAAAAAAGCTACTCAATGTTCCTATCCAATATGCTGGCTACATTGCATTTCAGACTTTGTTCCTTCCACATCACAAATCCAAATGAAATAACTAATTTTTGCTTAAGAATTTGAAACTCTGCAGTGTTAAGGGTTATTGTTGGGGTTTGACACTGGCTAAAAGCCAAGAACCCCAAAAAAAAAATTCGCTCCTTCTCCTCTGCTACTATAATTAAGCAGAGGAAGCAGAAAAAATTCTGAAGGGAATATAAGCTTAATTTTTAAACCATAGAAAGAAAAATTAATTATAAAATTAGAAGAAGATAGCACAGCTGTCCACATCCACAATATTGTTTCTGTCACACAGAATTTGACCCACTCACAATCTTTAAAATATGGCATCCAAGTCTTGCAGTTTCATTGCCACTAGATCACAAATATGTAAGGAAGGTTTCAGGTCAGTCTTTCCAAGGCACCCAGAAGTGTTAATATGGTGCTTTAAAAAATACATATCTCACCTGTTGAACTTCTGCAGGACTTTAAAATTCAAATAGGAAACAAAGCTAAAATGTACTAGAGTATCTCAAAATCATAGATAAAATAGTTTGGGTTGGGAGGGACTTTACAAAACGTGTTGTTTCAACCCCACTACCATGGACAGAGACACTACCCACTAGAGCAGGAAAAGCCCCATCCAGCCTGGTCTTGAACACTTCCAGGGATGGGGAGTCCACAACATCCCTGGACAACCTCTTCCATGCCTCACCACCTTCACAGCAATGAATTTCTTCCTAATATCAAAACTAAACCTACTATCCTTCAGCTAAAAGCCATGACCCCTTATACTAAATATGCAATCAATTGCAATATAATAGTGCAATTAATGCAATTTAATACTTACCTTTGTAAGAAATCTCTGTCCCTCTCTAAGTAGTGGAAGATACTGTAAGGTTTCCTGAGCGTTCTCTTGTCCAGGCTGAACAGCCCAAACTCTCAGCCTTTCTTTAAAGGAGGAGTGTTCCTCTGAGCCCTCTGATCACTTTTCTGGCCCTCTTCTGGACTTGTTGCTACAGCTCTATGTCTTTCTTTTGTTAGGTGCCCCAGAGCTGGACACAATATTCTGGGTGGGGTCTCACAAGAAATTCCCTCCTTAAAAATAAGTTGTTACATACTAACAGAGAGGCTTGATTTTTGTGTTGCAAAATATATAATTATTTTCCTTCCTTGTCCTTCCCCTTGATATTCTAATGGGTCACTCTTTCTTCGACTTCAATCACTTTGTTCTGAGCTGGCTCTGTTTCAGACCACAACTAACAAAAAATAAAATGTCTGCAACCATAAACTTTCTTAATTTTATTCCAGTTTCTCTAAACTGACATTTAAGCTTCTTTTTAATCCTGTGAAATATAAAGGCTAGATATGACTGTTAGAAATTAGAACCTTTTCCTGATTACTTCCAAACTAAGCCAAAGCTTTTCTGACAGCTGTTCTAATTCTAAACAAGAATATAGATAAAAACATACAGCTTCTACTGTATTTTCTCGTATTTACCACTCTGTTTTCCAGCACTAGACTGGTCAGTCATAAAGGACAAGATATTTAAATCATTTCAAACTTCATAAAATATCTCAATATTTCAGCATGTTACTATTTCAACAGAATTCAAACCCAGGTGAAATAACAAAAAAAAAAAAAAAAAAAAAAAACAGAAAAAAGTAATTCAGTAGAATTTCCCCTGCTAAGTAAAACTAATCCATTTTTCTCCCCTTCTTTATTTTGTTATATCTCACATGGATTTCTTGTTGCTCTAATTGTTGTTCTGTATCTTTTGTAAGAACACCTGGAAAATATAGTTCCACATGTTAGCAAATATTTTTGGACCAGAAGTATAACTTGAGTCCCAAAATATTTGTCAGTGTTTTGGCAACCAAGATCCATGTACCAGCTCAGAGTTACAGATTATATCAGATCATAACTATGATGAAATCAGAGGAAAAACACAGAATGACAGTTTCATATCATTTGTTCAATCAGTTCACAAGGGCAAAACAGGAGATGCAACTCTTACAGGTATAGAGAGAAGCAGAGTTGCAAATCTTCATAAAGTGTCTTCTTCCAAAATTAAAAAAAAAACCAAAATTGAAAAAGTTCTCCAAGTCTAATGTGCTATTTTACCCTTCCTCCTTCTAAAACTGATTTTTAAAAGTAGATATAAATTATGTCAAGACTTTGGATCCAAGCACAGTAGAGTTTCACAGCTATGTTAACAGAGGATCTTTTCCTCAAAGATGTCAAGTCCATTTTACCACTTGGTCCATATATCAGCACCTGAGTGCTTGAATGTAATTTATTCCTTGCAGACACCTTACCAGCATTTTTACTGATATGAATTTTGCTTATGGAGCCATTCTGCATTTTCTGTCTGGCAGTCTTTGAAAGCCAAAACTAAAAGAGCAAATTCAGCTAAATGAAAAATACCCTTGCTGTACAAACAGAAGTTACATTTATTTCCATACACATTAAAAGGTCAATGTATTATTGCATGGATATATACACATTTTTCTTGCTGTTGCATTTCACAGTACTTAGAGTAAAAGTTGCTGAAATATGTGTACGCACTTTGATGTAAAGAGAAAAAGTGGATCCTTATCTCACAGAATCACACCAAAGTTCTTAGACCAGAAGTCTTTACCATCTTCCAAAACCAAAATTATAGATACAAAACTATCAATAAAAATCATAGCAGAAATATATACATTTCCATGTTCAGGAAAAAATAATGAATTCTAAAGCACTTAAACATCATGTGAATACTCATTTTCTCTTCATGTGTATGGAAAATAATTAAATAGCTCTGTCCAATTTATTTACACTTGTTGGGATATACTAAGTTAAGGAAATTTTTGGGCCAAGTGACCGTCTTCCTATAGCATGTAACTACCTTTGGTGCAAAATATTATTTGGTACCAAAAAAATTATAAAATGGTTCTTTGTAATTCCAAATGGAACAAGAAGTAATAACTGGATGAGGATGAAATTGGATTTTGGAGATGAAAAAAGGAGATTGCCCTTTCTTCCATTCAACCACTGAAACTCAAAGGGTGGTTACTGGTGCAGCTCTGCTTTACACTGAATGCAGCCTCTGCCTGACAAGGATTTCAAGCACTCTCTGCAGCAGTAGCAACTCAAGCTGCTGCTGCCTCCTCGACTTTATGTTTCCTTGGAATAATGCCAAGAGAATGAAATGGATGTGCATCAGATAAGAACACTTAAACAGAGATAAGCTGCATTTTCAACTTTAAAATCCTTCTCAATCTATTTAGTTTTCAAGAGATGTAACAGAAAAAACTTTTCACGGGCAAGGAACAAGGTAAAAATAAAAGTTGTGAATGTCATTCCTCCTCTTCCTCCTTATAGAAAAGAAAACTTTCCTCTATCAACAGTCCTGTGTACCTCCTAATAAAGTGGCAGTTATCAATTGAAGGGAAGTATTTAGTCTAGAAATGTTGAAAATAGAGTTTTTAAAGTTTTTGCCTGTGAAACTGGCACAACCAACATTACTTTTTCTTTTTGGAAGTTTATAAAATATAGCTATTCAGCTCATGATAGAACAGTGTAGTATAAACAACCTAAGTAACTCAGAAAATTACATCTTTCATTGTTTGATCCAAAGTTTTTTAAAACAATTTTTGACCTTACAAAGGCTATAATTTGTTTTACTGCTATTCTCAAAGATAACAAAGAGAAGAGGATGAAATTACCATGAATGCATTTGCATGACTAATGCAATGGAGTTTTATACTCCAGAAAGGAAGCCTATTCCTTCATACTCTTAAGGAAAGACATAAAGATCAGTGGATGAGGATAATGATTCCAGTAAGTCTCTTTGAATATTATTACTGTTAGAAATACATCCAGGAATATCTTCTAATTAAGTAATTGCTATTGGAATCTCAGCCAGCCACTGGAACTAATTCTGAGTACTTAGTAGCCATTAGATAGTCCTAGAGACAATAGATCAGCAATTAATAAAATAGGGGATAGAATAATCGCTTTGCCAATAGAAATTACAGGCTTGTTCCTGCTTTATTACATTTAGTTATCCCTTACTATAGTTTCCATTTGTTTTAAGAGAAACAAAAAATATCTAAGCTTCTTTTTTCATACGAGACAAGAATTCAAAACAAACAGACTGTGTTAGAAAAAGTCTTTGGTGTTATAATTTATATGGAAATGGAGTTACTTGACACCCCAGATACTGAGTCCATAACATCAAATTGTTAGCATTTAGAGGCATTCAAGGCTAGAATGTGGCCCTAATGAACCTGATCTGGTAAGTGCCATCCCTGCCTATGGCAGGGGGCTTGGAATTAGGTGATCTTTAAGGTCCCTTCCAACCTAAACCATTTTATGGTTCTATGAGTCCATGAGGTTATGATTTTATTAAATTAATTCACAAGTGATTCAATTTCTACACTTTGACATTTGAGATAGCAGTGTATGGTAATTTATCTACACTGTCTAGAGTAAATTTAAACTCTAATCCTGCACCAGTTTATGTGCAATCATATTCAGTACCATGAGCTTTCAGAGAAAATTCAAGGTACAAAGATGTTAAAAGCCTAATTTATGATGTACTACCCTGTATTCCTAACGGTACTGTCCATATACATTACTATTCCTCTACCAGGGAAGATATTTTCCTCCATCTGCTGTGATATATATGTAAGTTTAATATATTTGTGATGATACCATAAAGAATGAGTAGTCCAATGTTCTTTTCCTTCACAACTCTATAGATAAAACATGATGAGTCTGGACACAAAAAATTTCAGTACAATGTTGACAGCAGACTCAATCAGAATACATTGAACTTTACAACCCTGACCTAGTGAAGCATTTCTGTACCTGCCGTATACTGAACAAACAAGTGGTCCCATGAGTTCTACAGGACTACTAGCACTTTAACTCAAAACTTTTTGGTTTGGGTTTTTTTTTAGTGTGGTATACCACATTTCAACATTAGACAAGAGATAATGCAAAGCACACCTACTAAAACCTGGAGGATATGGAACCTTAGCTTGGAAAGGCAAGTTTAAATCAGACATATCAAAAGCTATTTTAATTTTATAATAAATGCAGCAAATATAATGGTAAATCTGGAGATATTTTTCTTCATTAGAAAGAAGTATAGTAAATTTTTTTGAAGGTAGAAACTTGATTTTTTCCTTACAAGATTTCTATGGTCAAAATCACTTTATGAAAAAGGAGTTCTAAACTTTGCTTGAAAGCTTGAACTTTTCCAGCCTTCTAATGCTTGCTTGAGTGACAGAATGATATTATTCTGAAGGTTGCACAGTGACTCTTTGATCTTAAAGCTTGTAAAGGCCGTCTCACATGTGCGTGTTCTAATATTCGCTGATAATCTGACTTGAACTTCAAGGCTATAAGACCTTGGATCAGTGATTTGCAATTCAAGTGCCTAAAAAAAAAAAAAAGAATAAAAAGAAAACCAGCTTAGTCTTATTAAGTGCTGTTGTAAAGCTATTGAAAGGAATTTTTTCTTAAGCAGCTCTGAAGTTCTGGACAGAAACTTTGCCTTCATAAATACATAGAGAATGTCACAAATATCAGTATGGGCTCCCTTGAGTCACCTTTTTCCTCTGCAAACCCATAATAAATTTTAAGTTAGAGTTAATCAAAATAGTAAAACACTCAAGCAGGTAATCTACAAAAGTAGGACAGAAAAAATTATTTTTAAGCTGCATCCTTAAGCTCTGCTTCTGTATTGCTATGTGTTGCTTTTTCTGCAATACAAATTGTGACTCTTCTGGATAGGATTGTCATAAAGCAGTACACTTTGCAGAGATGTAAAAGGGAAAATACTGTTTAAAACTTTTATAGGAAAATGAGATGCTAATACTAAATCCTGGACAAAATATGAATTGTAAAGAGACAGCCTGAAATTACTTGTCCTTTGTCTGTGTAAATTCCTCTGGCTCAGAAGCCCAGCCTGACTGACAAGGGGTCCTCCAAGGCTTGATTGGTCCAACCTGTCATGAGAAATGTCCTCAGTGGAAGGTGACTGCACAGGGGGCCAAGATTGTACCAAGTCATCGAAACAATATCTTGCGCTGAAGAAAATGGAAAACTTAGTCTATAATTTGTGCCCTTTACAAATCAAGTTATGCCAAAGTTCATTCAGACTGATATTTTATAATGTGATTTTCCATCTCTCTGGTCTGTCTCCTTTGGCCTTCTTCACATTTTACATTCTTTTTCAGTAACTGCACTTCATCAGTTTTCATGTAATCACTGTTCCATCTTTATTTTAAAATACAGAGTTTGCGTCAGTGATTTTCTTAATTACTGTCATAGGTGTGAGATAAAATATATTTATTTCTTTTCATTCAAGTTTGTGTTTCCTAAAGAGCAACAACATACATATTTCAAGATTGGGCTTGAAAGTACATTATGGAATATAGAAAACAGTGTTGTGTTTGCACAGGGGAAAAGACAAACTATTGTTATCTGAAGATTTATAGCCTTCAACAACTTTGGTTTTTTTAACCTATGTTTCATAGTAACAGTAACCAGTGCACTGAATGTACATAGCAGTCTTCCAAAAGATACTGATAAGCAAAGAAAAATAATTTGGTAATCCTTGTGGAGATTATTTAAAACAAACAATCAAAGCTACTATAACCCTTAGACTAATGTATAACAGAAATCATTACTAATTTAAAACATTTCTGAAACATCAAAAATAGTAGACTAGTGTTACATCTCCCAGTTACTTAGATTAAAAGGATGAATTTTACAAGTGAAAGACATACAATAATGATTTAGTAACTAAATCTATTCTGTGTTTCACTAACACAGAATTCATCAGAAGTTAAAGCCTTGCAAATAACAGGATGTAACCAAAACAAATGCAAAAAAAAAAAAAAAAAAGAAAGTTGAAACTGTAGTTAAGTGTTGAATTATAAGGAGGCTTGGAGACTTTATTATAGGGAATGATTATTTGGCTCCCTATCACACAAAGTCAATCAATGAGCAAGGTGCTTTAAGTTTCTAAAGGTACAACTCACACATACCTTTATCTAGTTTTCTTGGATAGCTGTACATGGCCTTAAATTATTTTTAGGAACAATAACATCTTGTGATATGCATTTTTTCCAAGCAGAAAATCACCTTGGGCCCCAAAACCACACCAAAATATTAATCCAGAAGTTCAGCCCTGAAACTTGACCTAGTGCCCCATAGTTTTCTGCAGGGGATCTGCAGAGCCAATTCCTCTGCCAGAGACCTAGGAAACACAGTCTGTGAGGCTCCCTACATTACTTAAAGTACCATATAGATTAAAAGATCTTGTTCATTGAGAAAAATAGGGCAACATTTGAAGTGATGGGAGAACTGTGCATTTTCTATACATTTTTTAAGGAGACCACACACACGAAAGATTCCTAGCAGTAAGTAATTATTACTGAAAAATATGGTAGGAATTCATTAAATTTAAAGGTACATGACTGAAAATTTTTCAAGTGCATTATAATATGTGGAACTAGACCTTAATTTGTGTTTTTTTAGCTAGAAATTACTGTACCATTCCATCATTGCAGTTTTACAGACTTCATATAATCTTATAAATGTGGATGCACCCATAATTATTTTTCTTACTTGACTGTCTATCAGTTCCAAAAGATAGTTGCTGGGTTTTTGTACTGTATTTCTCTTCTTTTTATTTCCTCCAGCTGTTTAATCTGTCATTCAAAATTGCACCTTCTATAGGATTAGAAGGGAACAGCTTAAATATGATGAATCTTCACTTTAGAGGAGTTAACAACACAGTAGGAAAACACAATACATAGATAGACAGACAGACAGATAGATAGACAGATAGATTAGATAGATAGATGATAGCTAGATAGATGATAGATAGATAGATAGATAGATAGATAGATAGATAGATAGATAGATAGATGATAGATAGATAGGTAGATATAAAGATAGATAGATAGACAGACAAACAGAAGGACTGGCTTAAGAAAAGGAAAAGGAAAATTTAATAAAGATAAGTAGATGTGACATTACAATTAACAACAAGTTTGCAAAATCTCTGTAAAAACAATAAGGATTCTACATATGATTAAATGAAGAATTGTACCATAAACTCAGAATGTAATCTCGTATTTCAAAACCTAATCTAATTCAGAAATTCAGAAATTCATAAATTCAAGTTTAATTTAATTTTATTTACTCATTGTGACACAATATTTTGCCCTTTTAATAGGGATTTTGCTAATGGGAATAACATCTGTTCTTCAAGTTTCTGTACTCCACAACATCTTAAAAAGAGCATAACTCTTTTTATGTGTAAAAACAGATGAAAGCTGTATGTGTAATTATGTGTGCAGCCAGGTGCAATGAAATTCATAATAAAGTAGTTTATACCTCTTAATGTTTTATTATACTATTTTTTGTAGTTTAAAAAGACAAAAAGCTAGTTATCAAAATGAAATTTTATTATTATAAAATAAAATTATTTTGGCATAAATTAATTAATAAAAATTATATACATACATACCTATATCATTTCTATGCATACCTGTATTTGTTTTTTTCAATAGAACTTTATAACATATATATTAGCCTTCTTATTTCTAGTCCCTCTTATTAATGTGTTCAAGAAAAGGTCACATTAGACACAGGCTAATTAATTATTCAACATTCAGTTCTATTCTATTTGCTAAGCAAACCAGTGTACAACACCATAAAGCAAGTAATTAGAAAGAGTTTGTAAAGCACATCCATATGTTTTACAAAGCTAGATATTTAAACAAACATGTGATACAGGAGATACACTGTAGATGCAATAGAAAAGAAACCAATGCGTGCCACAATCTGTGTCATGTTACCCATACCTAAATTTTTATCCATATCATCCTATCTTTTCATTTGGGTGAAAAATTGGTATCAAACTTGACAACCAATATTTATGGACTAGTCTCCCTATATGTCAGTCAAGGAAAATAAATTTATCCGGAAGACATTTGTTAATGTTAATAGCTATGCTCTGCTGCTAATGCTAGGAAACATGAATATGATGTGCTTCTAGCGACTTCCTAAGAAGCTTTTATGAATTCAGTTTTGCAACTCACTTAGGTCAAACTTATGTAGAAAAAATTCTGGGTATCTCTTTACTAAAAGCAGGCAACTTGCATCTATGGCTCATAAGGCAATATGCTACAAAACAGACCATGCAATTGGTAAACAGACAGCAGAGCTACTTTGATTTCTCTGGTACAACATTTTTCAATGTTTATTTTTCTCTGTACATTTTATTTAGCAGAAAAGGCATAAAATAAAATCAGACTGACCTAGAGACTTGAATTTTGCATGCAAGGAAAAGTAAAATATGAAAGTAAAGGAAGAAATGGCAAATGTATCAAAATACTTATTTAGTTTGTATAGGTTAGATTATTTACTTTGTAACATATTTACTCATTGAAATGTTTTCTTATTTTTCTATCAAATAATAAGCTTTCATAAAGCATATTATATGCCTTTTCATAGCATCATTGCAAAGTTTAATGTACTTTCCAACTGAGCATGACCATTGACAAATTCTTAGATATTTTTTATTTTGGAGGCTACATATGATAATCATCTAACAACATGAAAGAGAAGGCTTATAAGGCATGAAGGACAAGAACTATTAGGGGAATTTATAGAGCTTAATTGTCTTGATGATGTGTGAAGGTCGTATATGAAAGAAACTTACTTAAAACATATATGTAACATAGAATCATGGAATGTTAAGGGGTTGGAATGGGCCTTAAAGATCATCTAGTTCCAGCATCCCATCTCAGAGCCTCATCCACTCTGTCTTGGACACTGCCAGGGATGAGACATCCACAGCCTTCCTGGGCAACCCTCATAGTAAATTTCTTCTTAATATCAAACCTAAATTTTCCCTCTTTCAGTCTGTACCCATTACTCCTTGTCCTGTCACTACTGCTCCTTATGGAGTGTCCCACTTCAGCTTCCCTGTGGGCCCCTTTAGATAATGTAAGGTTGCTATGAAGTCTCCACACAGGCTGAAGGATGTATGGTCTCAGTTTTCTCAGCCTGTTTCTGTAAGGGAGATGCTCCAGTCCTTATTAATTTCCAGGCCTCCTCTTGACTTGCTCCAAGAGTTCCATGTCCTTCTTATGCTGGGGACACCAGAGCTGGAGGCAGCACTCCAGGTAGGGTCTCAAGAGAGTAAAGGGTCAAAATCCCCTCCCTTGACCTGCTGGTCACACACACCTCTTTTGAAGCAGCACAGGATGTTAAGACCTCCCCCACCCCTATCTCTTTTCCCTATCTCTCTCTCTCTACCTCAATGTACTGTTGGAGAAAAATCTGTGCTCCTGAATTTAGAATTTGTACCTTAATTTGGACAGTGACACCTCTCTAATAATTTTCATAATCAGATTTTACTATCAAATCTCTGTTTCTTTGATTTGGAGACAAGGATGTTGTGCAGGACAGTGTCAAAAATGCCCAAAACTGTTTTGTCACATATATGCACAAAGTGATGTTTTTATTGACAACTCATATTTTTCCAATTCACATAATTTAATGTATTCTGAATTCTTATCTTTGTAAATAAATTCTGGGGTTTAGGTGAGCAAAATAATTACGACACAGAATACCCCATTGTGATAATATTTTTTAATATGAAGTAACATTATTCCTATTTTATAAGAAATATTAGAGGATAAGAGCCAAATCCACAACAGACCCATAAAAATTCTGGAATTTCAATTCACATATAAATCTTCGTTTCCAGATAGCTCCAGCTCTCTAAAGAACAGATGTACAATAGTACCTTAGTTTTTACCTTGGGGTTTTCCATGTAATAAAAGTTGTGTCTGTGGCCAGTATCTATTTCACCTCAAACGGTTTTGGTTTCGAGCTCCTGTGACCAGAAATTATAAATGAGGCTCTGGATCAGTAATTGTAAACAACAGTCTCTGAGTTTTGAAATCATTAGCCAAGACACATGAGCTATCATTTTTGAGATCACTACTGTTGCAACTTAAGACACTTCATTGTGAGAAAGCCATTTGTACAGACTCTCAGACACAGCTAACAACTCAGTAGGTAAGTATTTTTCAGCCTCCCTCATTTTCTTCCAATGCAATACCTAAAGAACTGTAACAAGAAAGTACAATCACACAGTTTTAAAATGAGACCACAAGAACTGATAACACTTCAAATGCAGCACATAACTACCAACAGCTGTTTATCTGTATATCATTAAATACTTCTAAAGCACCTGAAAATAAAATGAGATGTAGGTTGGACTAGCAGTCTAGTCTTATTTTGTAAAAAGTGTGTTATGTTTCTGCCTCCATTTTGACTTTATATTTGATTACCTCCTTCAGAATGAATTGTAACCTGCTATTGGACTGTATCTCTACTGTTGAGTGTTTGGCTTTTAATAAAGGAAAAGTGAACTTTGTAAGTCTCTTAAATGAAAGCTTAAGGGATGCTTGTGTTCCCACACTCTGTTTACTCTCAACTGGTGAAATATCAATACATGAGTTACAAGATGAAGCAAAGTCTATTCACAGACAAAGCCTGGACGGAACATTCAGACACATAAGTTTTGTTGATAGAAGACAAAGTACACAGATGTTTACTGTTTCCACACTGTGCCAGAAAGGAAATAGTTGATGTGGGTAGCCTCCCTGTAACACTTTTCCTTATGAAAAGAAGTTTATGTATTCTTTATATGATTTATCACATTTTCAAAAGCAGCTGTTTGACAGATTGCTATTAACAGTAGAGCTCTGCAAAAAGAATACATAATATGTTGTGCATGCTTAGGAAAATTCAGAATTAATCCTAAACTGCTAGCATGGCTTTTCATATGTGCAAGGAGGTGTATCAGGGAATACCACACACTCTTGGATGTTCCTAAAAGGCTACACTTGAACTGGTGTTCATTAAAGTTAGTAGGTCTGGAAAGAAAAATGGAGATCCATTACCACAGTGGAATGATCATCTACAAAGTGTCTCTGTAAGGTTACTATTGGTTGCATTTTTATTCATTATTTCAACATGGTAGTATGCTGCATTGATTTTTTTGAACATGTTCAGCATTCCCCAAACATCTCTGTAGCTCAGTACTTTTTAATAATAATATACCATATCGCTAGTATATTAACAACATCGATGCCATAGGCTTGCATAGTTGTTTTTTTTATCAGTTTTTTCTCTAAATATCAGTAAAGACTGTATCTGAAATTCCTGTAGGCATAGCTATCAATATTGGATTCACCTATTTAAAGGTGCTTTTTTCTGCAGAGCAGACTATATATTATCATAGTGAGAGGGTTTTAAATCCCTTGCTCTTCATGGGAGGGAGAGTTTTTCCTGACATGGCATACCCACCTGCTTGAACACCTACACATCTTCCCACACAGACATGAAATCTGCTATTTTCATGTGACAGTTGTAGAAAGAATACGATCTATTGACTGGAATATGAAAGAAAAACCATCATCTAAAAAGCAATGGATTTCTGCTGGGCCTAAATCTGTTCTTTTGTGAGTAAACTCCTATGAGATTAATGGAGAAACATGCATATTTGTGGATTCTTGATTAGATTTGAAAATGTATGCTTATACTCCACCTAAAATATCCATGTCACTAAAATGTCCCATGGGTCCCAAATATTTAATAAAATCACCTCAGAACTGTGCCTTTGTAGAAGACTAGAGCTTATTTTCTTAAGAATTGTAATATCATGTTCTTCCAAAACACAAACTGACATTGCTGAAATATTTATCAGATCTCAAAAATATTAAAAGTCAAAAGCTGCCCACCACTCATCTGTACATAGAGATTCCTACAGAGTCAGCTTCAGTACTTGGAATGGGATGTGGTTATAAGTAAACACCAGGTTGAATGTAGTGGCAGAGATTTATGTTTTCTTATAGAGAATCCTATTATTTATTTAAATATATCTTAGGATTCAGGAATTGTACTGAAACTGTTTTAGTTGTATTGATTGTCCTTATAGCACTGAGTACTTCTTATCTATCCTACTCTTCTGATCTGTAATTAGCCACTCATGGTGAGAAATGATGCACTTCAATTTAATTAGCTTGAAAAATATTCACATTAATCTGCTGATATTTTTTCAAGGAGGATGCCCACACAGTCTCAGAGATGTTGCAAAGATATGTTTTTACCTTTGGGCTGTTTATTTTGTTTCTTTGTTTACTTCATCACAAGCTGACACAGAATCACAAATGTTAACAGGTATTATTCACTGCAGAAGGATTGTGGTTAATTACTTAATGTCTTTCTGATTTAAGAAATCCATATCAATTATTTATTGATATTCTATGGATATTTATCCCTGCTATAATTATTTGAATTAATTAAGAGTTTCTTACCTTTTGTTAGTTCAGTAACATCAAAGAAACATTCTGAGAAAAAGCAATATTTACATAGTAAAGGCAATCCCATCCTAGCTTCAAAATCCATATTGGAAAGACAGTAGAATGTCCTAGACATTGCACTACAATGTCTGGGCAGTACAGCTTTCTGGCATTCTGACAGGTTCTCCTTTATGAAACCAGTATTCACAGCAAATTCACTTGGCATTCAGGCAGATATTCTCTGTTTTTCTATGTTTATGTCATAATAATTAGTCCCACTGAAAAACAGAGAGAACTCTGGCATTATTTGCCAGCAATGACAACTTATTTATGTACCATGGATTAACATTTCAAACTCTCTGTTTTTCTCTCTGAATATGAACACAGGTGGTTTTCAGCATCTGACACACCAAGCTTAAAAGCCAACCAGGAGCAATTTACAGCAATTCTGCAGCAAAATGGCTCCTACTTTTCTTCACATGGAGTTGATCTGCTTAACTCTCTGATCCTGCATCATTCAATCTTTAAAACTGCAGACAGTGAACCAACCATGTCACTGAGCACAAAAATTAGAGAAAATCAGGATTTTGCACTATAAAGACTTTCAGAAAACTGTACATAAAACCTCTTTCTGTTATTTAGGTTTTCACCATCGGTGTCAGTAGGGGAAGAACTCATACTTAATAATTTCCAAACTTTTTTGTAATTTTATCTTTTTTCATGAGCTTCCTGGGGAAAGGTACATAGGATTTGCCAAATCCCCTAAGCTTTGTGCTGTTGTAGTGCAGAAACAAGAGGTGGCTTGTTGTCTAGATGCCAGATAAAACTTTTCTTTTTAGTTTAGTGGTACTGACACTTAAAAAGATTTGGCCAGTGATTTTGAGCTTTATTTTGTAGATAAATAAACAGTAAATACAAAATTTTAAGTGTCCATTTTCATAAATGTTGATTAATCACCACTGCTGAGAAAGGTCCAGATAAGGCAACAATTTTCATAAAAGTGAATTGGCTGATTGAAACCACAGGCTTGATCCTATGGAATATTTCATTGAGCTCCTATGCAACCAGTAAAAGGAGAGGACATCCACATTTCTTGAGCACTGTAAAAACAGTTTAACAAGACCATAATCTATGTAACAAAAGAATGTACCTCCTAAAATGGGAATTTGTCACATTTGGTATGAAACGTCTATGATTGGCATTAGCTAAATAATTGTATTCTACAGTTATAAGCTTCTACAAACATCCTGAACTTGATACTAGCCCAGCTTTTTACTCAAGTCTCATCCATGCCTAAAATTGTTCTGATATCCAGGGAGAACTGCAGTCTCAAGTATTTGCTCCTATTGTTCCTTATTTGGTATAAATTCCATTGTACAGATTGAGTGTCTCAGTTTCTCCTAAAGAGAAAGACATAATTAGGCTATCATTTTTGCTTGGGTTCTTTCAGTTAGAACTGGGACCCTTTGATATGCTGAATGCAGTTGCTCAAACATCACACAGCTGCCGATGTACTAACACAGCACCACAACAAATTGCTTTTCCCCTCCATGTTTCTTTTGTGTTTGATGAATATGAGAGGATATTATGACTGGAAAACAAATATCTCCTGTGAAACTTAAGGGATCCCTTTAGCATGTCAGTGCACCGTTTCTACCTAAATCAAAGTGAAGGAGGTATATACAAGCTAGAAACATACTGTTTATACACATAGGTTCTACAGTGTGTGGTTAGGTAATTTGTTACAGCTTGACAGGAAAAAGTAGGATATTTTGTCTCTAAGTCAGTCTAGAACTGTTCTCCGCCATTTAGATACTGCACTCAGGTCAAGCATTTTGAAAAGTGATAAGCAGAGGGGAAAAACCTGAAGTGAACTATACTGCTGGTTAGTGTGATAGTGTATCTGAGAGAATAAACAGCAGCAAAAGCAGTACAGAATTAACAGAATAAGGAGCAGTTTTAGGAGTGTATCCCAAATGTGCAACACTTTTTACTTTGCAAAAAGTAAAAAAACGTTAGGAGTAGGGTCAAAATATCTGGTATTTTAATCTTTTGGGGGTTAAGGAAACACACATTTTCTATTTGAATAAATGATGTGAAAAATACTAAAAAAATTTTATTCTTCTAACACAGGGTCATTCTCATGTAACCTTGAAGACTCTGTTGGTGTAGTGAACATGGATCACCATATCAGAGATTTTCAGACTAAATTATCTACAGCTTTAATATGTCTTTTGTCTTTTTTGTCTTTTTCCCCCAGTCATTCCATGGCTTGGTTTGTTTGTTTGGGTTTTTTTTCCTAACAATCATAAATTTCCAGGACACAGTTATTTCAGATTTCTGCTAATGTTATCCTTTCACCACAAAAACTTTTCTTCCTTTTTTGTGGTGAAAGGGTAACATTATCTTTGTCCTTATCTTTGGACATATTTATTTGTATCTGTCATGTGCCTCCCAACCTTTAATTTATAATACAGTACAAACTGAGCTCTTTAAATCTCCTGTCATGAACAAGCTCTCTATTCACTTTATCTTTTCTGTAGTTCTTCTCAGGTAATGTTCTAGGCTGAAATCCATTTTTTACTGAATATGACCTGAACTATATGCAGGACTCCAGATTTAAGTCTTATCTATATCCTTTTCAAAAACATTGACTTTATTTAATCTCTTTCAGAAGTACCTTTCCTAGTCATTCTAAGGGTGCATTACAGGTTTTACAGTCCCATCACACTGACAATCAGAGGTAAGTGTGAACTAGGCTAGTCAGTCAGGTTGCTCTCTACAGACATTATTTCTAACTCATCAGATTACAGCTGAAATGACTGTGATTAGATTGTCAGCACATAATTTTGCACTGTTGCATTTTGTGCCCTATCTACTTATAGCACTCTTCCTCATAATTTAGTTTCTATAGCTAAATTACTCTCTGTTACTAGATATAACAACTTTTAAGGTCTAATTCCACTGACCTGTAATATGTTCCCATGTGAAGGCTTATCCCTAAGTTTCAGATCTCTAAAAAATGCTTTTTTGGTGAATATTATCTTTAAGTAAATCTCAAAGTAAAAAAATCTTAAAAACTTAAGTAAAACTGAGAGGGTTTTTTTTTCTAGTTTAGCATTTTATATGCTTCTTGAGAAGGCAGTTTTCTCTTATTTTAGCAAATACCTTCCTACAAGGTTTTTGCATCATTTAGAGTATAGATTCCTTAGAGCTTCAGCTCTTATTTGTACAGAAACTCCACGGTTTATGCCTTCCAACTCCCAAACTCCTAATCCAGAGCACTTCTTCCAGCTAATTCCTTTACCTGAGTGATCCATTTTAATGATAGCTTTCACTGGTCCTTACCATTCCACTTAAATTGAATCTGTTTGTGATGACTTAATCTAGAATATTTTAGCCAAAGCCCATTCTTCTTTAATATCCTAATTTCATACCAAAAACTAAACCTGGAGTAATAACACTTTTTTGCTGATATTGCTGATTTGCTGATATTTGGAAATATTTGGTGAAGAAAGTTGCTAACAATCTCATCCAGGAATTTCAAACTATCCATACCAAAATAATATGCTCTTTCAAACATCTTTCTGGGAAAAAAATAACATTAACAAAACAATCGGTAACATTTGGTCCTGGTCATAGTGCATATGGTGAACAATATCTCCTTCCAAGACCTACAGCATTTCAAAACACCATTCACCAATAATAATCTTGCCACCCTTCCACAATCATGACCAAAAGAGGTTTTTTTCCTCTGCTCCATCTATCTTCATTTTCATACAGTCTATCACAGCACAAATTTCCAGTGAGTCCTATTTTTCTGATACTGATCTTAGTGTTGTATTTCCTGGCAAATGCTTACCTATCTTGGTGAACCTGCCATCATTTCAGTATATATTAGTTCTCCTTACTATGTCACTGTCAACTATAGCTGGCCTGAGTGGTAACATCTCTGTAGAAATATATCCATTATTTCTGATTTCTTCAGCTACTTAACTTCTACACTTTACAGCTCATAGCAACACATATACTGGTTTTTTTTGCTTCTTCTAGGAAGTCTTATTAATAACTGCTTATAGATTCCTATCACATTCCTATCTTCATTTGTGATTTTTTTATTCTGCTAAATCTTATACTGATGAAAAACATAGTAATTTAGGAGTTTCCCTAAATAGTAAAATGTATATATATTGATAATAGGTACTGATATCCTCCAGGTAACGTAGGACTTTGCCTACACCATCAGATTCTCCATATACTCCATACTAGTTATTACTATTTACTGTAAGGACTCTCTGCAAAGCCTGATATGGAAGCCATACATGATACAAAGAAATAATTTTCTTGTATTCTTTAGAGTGAGCACATAGCACTTACAGGATGGCCAGGGTATCAGACACAGCCAGCAGGGTTTAGAAGGGGCAGATCCTGCCTGACCAACCTGGTCTCCTTTTATGACCAGGTGACCGGCCTGGTGGATGCAGGAAGGGCTGTGGATGTTGTGTACCTGGACTCCAGTGGTGTCCCTCAGGGCTCTGTGCTGGGCCAGCTCTGTTCAGTATTTTTATTGACAACATGGATGAGGGTGTTGAGTCCTTCATTGTAAATTTGCAGATGACACTAAGCTGGGAGCATGTGTCCATCTGTTGGAGGGTAGGAGGGCTCTGCAGAAAAACCTGGAACAGTTGGATGGATGGGCAGAGTCTAACAAGATGAGTTTAATCAGTCCAGGTGCCCAGTCCTGCATTTTGGCCACAATAACCCCTGCACTGCTGTGGGCTGGGGTCGGTGTGGCTGGACAGGGCCCAGGCACAAAGGGACCTGGGGCAGTGGCTGACGCTGGCCATGAGCCAGCCGTGTGCCCTGGGGCCAAGAAGGCCAATGGCTCCTGGCCTGGGTCAGGAATGGTGTGGCCAGCAGGCCCAGGGAGGTCATTCTGCCCCTGCACTCAGCACTGCTGAGGGCACACCTCGAGTGCTGTGTCCAGTCCTGGGCCCTCAGCTTGGGAAGGATGTGGAGATGCTTGAGCACGTCCAGAGGAGACAACGAGGCTGGAGAGGGGCTGGGAACACAAACCTTGTGAGGAATGGCTGAGGGAGCTGGGGGTGTTTAGCCTGGAGGAAAGGAGACTCAGAGGTGACCTCATCACTCTCTACAACTCTCTGAAAGGTGGTTGTAGTCAGGTGGAGGTTGAGCTCTTTCTCCAGGCAGCAACTGACAGAACAAGAGGTCACAATCTGAAGCTGGGCCAAGGGAAATATAGGTTGGATATTAGGAAAAAAATTTTTACAGAAAGGCTGATAAAGTACTGGAATGGTCTGACGGGGAGGTGGTAGTCACCATCCCTGGATGTGTTCAAGAAAAACTGGATGTGGTACTAACACGTGCCATGCTCTAGTTGAGGTGTTAGGGCATGAGTTGGACTCAATGATCTTGAAGGTCTCTTCCAACTCAGTAATTCTGTGTGATTCTGTGATTCTGTGATTTGTGTCACTCACGAATCATGTAACTCACTATTGATTTTAGTATGTGTTGTTAGCCTTTATAAAATTACATAAATAGCAATCCATTTTTTTTCCTTATATATTTGGTATTTTAATATATCATCTTGCTTAGTAATTCTAAATATATTGAAGAACAGAATCTGTGTAAAGTAGAAAACATGCAAGTAGAGTCGGCAGAAAAAGATACTTTCTACAAAATTCTAGCAGGAATAAAATGGAACTAAAAGTGAACTCTATATACTAAGTAAATACATGTGTATATGGTAACCTGGTTTTCTTAAACTTTGGTTTAATTTGATATTTATGTACAGATGTTCAATTTTGTTCTTCCTGAAATTTCAAAGTATTATATTCCAAAAAGTAAAAAGTACAATACAGAGAAAAGCAGACATCGATTCCAGTGCAATGTGGCACTGTCCAATAATTTATCTAATGGTCATAGAAAAATGGCATCCAGTATATATTTACTACACTGAAACTGAAAAGTTTATCCTTTTAGCTGCCTTGCTTATTTTCAATAGACACAACCCTCATCTTTAAGACAGGATTTTCAAATTACTTACATCAAATACTTATGCCCATTTCCAAGAAGTACATATTTCAGTAGATCATGTATTCTTTTTAGGAGTTCCTAACAGTGGCTTTCTAAGGAGCTTCTATTTTCTTCCAGCAGAATTTGTAAAGAATTATGTATTCATTATTTGCAGGATAATCATGCATATTGGCCATTGACACAGGGAAGAATCCCAATGTGCTAACACTGAACATAGATATCATTAATTAACCACCACCATGGCTTACACCTGAGTCAGCTGTTTCAAGTACACAATGACTGTATACAAAAGGGAGGCTGTTTTCATTTCTGTATTTCTTTCATTATTCAGGTGGGCTGAGGAAAAATTACTATAGGCTCACCACAGGAAAGCATTTTGGAACAAAACGACAAATAACTAAATTCAGTAGTTTATAATGTTAATATTTTCCTTTACTTATACTAACAAGAAAGCATGATGAATAGTTTAAAATTTGCAAAAAATTATCGGTTTTGTTCTATAATAGCTAGCTTAGCTGTGAAGTAACACAGAGAAAAATGAATGAATCATCCTATATCAAAGTGGTTTTATGTATACCTACATGAACTATTCAACATAAAGCATTTTTCCACTTGTTTCCCCTGGGGAAAAAGTGTGCTATTTCTCAGTTCCTAGCATTACTATTTCTACTTTATAACAACATCATAACAACTGGCAATGCTATTCATTCACTTAGGCACTCAACAAGTGTATAAGAACTATTATAAAATAAGTAATCACATTCATTGCTAACAATCACACAGATAAATATTGTCAATTTTATGCTGAGAATAAGGTCCTGTCTAGTGAGAAAGGTCACAAGGGAAATTTCCACAGCTGGAAATGCAGCTATTTTGAATTTAATTTATTGATATCAGATTAAAATAACTTTATTCTGCCAAACCAGATGATGCCAAGATAAT
Organism: Chloebia gouldiae; assembly: GCA_003676055.1. NCBI lineage: Eukaryota > Metazoa > Chordata > Aves > Passeriformes > Passeridae > Chloebia > Chloebia gouldiae. The sequence continues at coordinate 3,122,386 of QUSF01000039.1, forward strand.
AATGAATGTCAAGGAAGAGAAGTGATGCCAGCAAATCCTAATGAAGAATCACAGTCAAACATGTTTTCAGTATCCTAGGTAGGAACATAAAATAACATGGAAACTATATGAAATACATTTATTCAGAGCACATTGTTACCGTAATTGCACATTTAAACCATCACATAAGAGATCTTTCAAAGAAAATGCAGAATTCACTGGCTGAAGAAACAGGATAAATAATTAATCAAAGCATGAACTGAATTGCATTTTTTTGTCCTATGCACTGCATGCTTTGAAGTCCTCTGATAAACATTTTGCTCAGCTGCTGTGCCAATAGCAATGCCAAAATAGTCATAAATGGTTGTAGATCCTCTCTCGGTAGGTAATTCTTCTGTTCCTTTTTTCTAATGAATGACACTGAAGACTTACAGAGCTTCTTATTGGCAGAACATCAACGATAAAGATTTTGAGATCCCGAGCTCACTGAGCAGATGTCACAATGCATGATTTGTTTTTTTCATCTCTTCATCTCATACAACTGCTGTTGTATTCCACAGGACTCTATAACACACACACCAAGATGTGCTACTGAAAGTTGAGAAGCTTTGGGTTAGTTGATTTAGGCAATTACCACTATGATTCATAAATATATCAAGCTGTTTAAAGAGTGTAGCACATCACTGAAAGAATCCTTACATGACATACCTAGGACAGCTTGTCCCATGCTTAAAATAGACGGGTTTTGGATCATATGCCCACCTAGTCATCTACATTTCAGCAATCTTGTTGATGCATTAGAACTGAATATAGTAGCTCAAGTTAATTCTGAAAGAATGCAAGATAATTTCAATAGCAGTGGCAAAATACCTTTTAATAGAATATTGCTGCTAATTTATACAGCCATAAAACTATTTCCATACAATGGTGATAACAATTGTCATTACCATGCCACTTGTAACAACCAATTATATCACAGCTGCCCTCTTCACTGACTTCCAACATATTGCATCATGACTGTTCTGTCATGTTGCAATGTGAATGGTCTTTGCAGCAGCAGCTACATTTAAATCTAGAAATAACTATATCTAAGTGCAAATCCTGAGTCATTGAGATTCAGTCCTTCCTGTCCACAAGCTTCATTTCAACATGTTTTTGTACCTGCCAATTTGTCTAAAGATGACTTAATTTTATGAAACCAAGATTTTTCATGAATAGCCATTGCCAAGAATAATTATGACAACTCTCTGACCAACAATCAAGCTCACCTTTGCTCTTAAACTCAACCAAAGTTTTTTCTTTTATGTTTGAATCCAGTGAGTTCTTATTAATTTGATTCTTTTTTCTGCTCCAGTGTTTCCAGAACTGGACACAGAACTTCAGATGCAGTCTCACAAGACCTGAGTTATTATCCAGACTGGATAATTTCTTGTGTATTGCACTGGCAATGTTCTTCCTGATGCAGCCAAGAACACGATTGGCCTTTTTGGCCACCAGGACACACTGCTGCCACATGGATATCTTGTTGTCCATCAGGATGCCCAGGTCCTTTCCTGCAGAGTTGCTTTCTAGCAGCTCAACCCCCAGCCTGTGCTGGTGCACTGTAACTGGCATTATTCCTACCTAGGCACAGAACTTGCAGACTTGCTTTTGTTGAACTTCAGCCCGTCCAGCTCATGCTGACTGCCAACACAGACATCTGCTGTAGCAGACACTGCTTCAAGTTTTGAATTACCAGCAAGTTTGCTGAGGGTACACTCTGTCCCTGTTATCCAGATCACTGACCACCTGGGACTACAGCTATAGGCCTTCAAGTTATCACAACTCCTTGAGCTTTGCCATGCAGCCAGCTGTCAAACCAGTTCTCAAACCAGTTCTTCACCATGCAGCCAGTCCTCATTTCTCTGTCACTCCTTTAATTCACATTTCCTGAGCTCATCTATGGGATGTTATGGAAGACAAGTGTCCAAAGTCTTGCTGAAATTAAGGTAGACAACATCCTACTGCTCTTCCCCTATCTACACAGCCATTCTAGCCTAGAAGTTTATCAGGCTGGTCAAGTATGTTTTCCCCTTGGTGAATCCACGTTGGCTACTCTTGATAACCTCTTTTTTCTCTTCAAGTAAATCACATCCAGGATAAGCTGTTCCATCACATTTCCAGGGATGCTGGTGAGACCCACTGGCCTGTAGTTTTCTGAGTTCTCCTTCTTGCCATTTTTGAGCACTAGAATGACACAACTTCAATCTGAAGGCAGGTCTCCTGTTCTCCATGAACTTTAAAAATTATGGAGACTGGCTTGGAATAATATCTGCCAGCTCCCTCAGCATTTGTGGGGCCTACAGATTTGTGGCTGTCAGGTTTGCCTGTATGATCTCCCAATTGATCCTTCTTGATCAAGGGAAAGTCTTCCTTTCTCCAGACTCTCTCTTTTCTCCAGGGGCTGAGGTTTCTGAAGGCCAGACTGAGCAGAAAAGGTAAAAGCAAAGAAGGAATTTAGTAGCCCAATCTGTGTTTATCACTCATTCAGTACTGGGCCGCATTTTCCTGATTCATTCATTTGCTACTGATGTACTTGAAGAAAACTTGTGGTCGCTGACATCCCTTGCCAGATTTAATTCCAAATGGACCTTCACCTCTTTTGTCACATCCCTGCATACTCTGAAAACATTCCTCTATTTTTCTCAAGGGGCCTATCTCTTTTTCCATATTTTCTGAAATTTCTTCTTCAGTTTGAATTTTGCCAAACCTCCTTGCTCATCCGTGCAGATCTCCTATCTTCTTCACTTGATTTCTTGCTCACAGGGTGCACTGATCTTGAGCTTGGAGGAAATGATGTTTGAATACTCACTGTCACAGGCCTTCCTGCTCTCTAGATCCCTAAGGACTGGGGATCTGACAAATAGGTTCTTGAGGAGACAAAAGTAAGTTCTTTCAAAGTCCAGGACTGTAATCCTGTTTATTATCCTGTTTTCTCTGAGCAGGATCCTGAACTTACTATGTCATAATCACTCCAGCCAAGGCTGTCCCAGTCTCCACATCCCCAACCAGTTCTTTTTTTGTGTGATGCTCTCTCAAATGTGTATAAACATACAGAATGCCTTAAAATAGGAAGAAATTAATATATAAAACTAATTGCCAAAAAGTCACCATGAATATGCCAAGCAATTTTTTTAATTCTTGGCTTCTACTCAAGCATACAATCACAGACTATTTTCTAGTCTTGTTTTCAATTCTGGCTATCTCACAGGTTTGCAGGTATTGCAGGTATTTCTAAATCTTATTTTATCCCTCAAAATTATTTTTGTCACCTTTATGCTTGTAATAATCTTAGACTATCAAAATCTTTCCCAAAAGGAGTTTCAAATTCAGTTATCACATTATGACAACCCCATATCTTTGCAGCAATAATAATACTCATTACCTCAGCAATAAAAGAAGACACACCAAAGATACCAAAGCTTGTACACATACAGCAATGTTCTTTAATGTCACTTAAAAAAAAATAACTAACAAAACAGACAATATACTTATTTTGGGGTCAATGAGTCTTTTTAGAAATTTTTCTTTAAGATTCTTTCAAATTTTGTTAAATTATTATTTGAGATTTTTGAGACCTTAAAAAAATAGATGTGACTGGATTAACTCAACCTGAATGTGATGACCTTGATCAGGGAAACAAAAATGAGCTACTTCACACGCAAAACACATATTAAAAACAGCTGCTGTCTTGTAAAGTATCCACTTAGAGTCATCAAGCGGTTTTTGCCATTATGAAGTTGAATGAGTATTATGACTATGTAAAAATGGAGCTTGGTAACTTTTTTACTTATGAAGCATTTAAGGAGGGGTGAATAGAATGTAAAACTTTTCCTATAAATTTATAAAAGAGAGCTTCCTATTGTTTTGTCTATCACTGTTGTGTATTTAGAGTTATAATATATGAAGTGTATATATTATTTGGAATCATCAGGGTTTTCCTGTACATGTTCTATTATTCCAAGTAGGTCAAATTTGGCTCTTGCAGTTTAAAATCTTCCCCTTTATATGGAAAAATCAATACTAAATTTAAATCAGGGAAAATAATATTTCTATGCACAAAATAGTGCTGAACATACACATTGCAATTAAAAAAAAAAAACTGCCTAAAGGAAAATAGCTAATAAGTGAAGTATTTTATCCAAAATTATGTACTTAAATTTACCATTAGCCTCAGGTCTTGACCAATATAGTACTAATGATAGAATACTGATTTTCTTTAACAGACTTTAAATAACTGGAGCAACACCTTTACCAAATCCAAGTCTTGCAGAATAATAGGGAGAAAAGTGCATTATTCTAGCCTGTAGAAAAGTAAAAATCCTTTCTTTGAGGTTCCACACTCCAAAAGGGGAGCGAGTGTCAAAGACTTAGATTTATACAGCTCTCACCTCTATCTGCTTGCACTCATACTAACATGTTAGAGGATTTAACTGGGTACTCCAAATAGCTTTCTAACCATAGCATTGCTCATCTCTTCCAAATTGGAAAAACAATCCCAGAAAACACGCTTATAGATTTCCCTGAGGAAAAAAGCATAGATGGGGAAAACAGCAAAATCAAGGCACTCTTTTGATTCCTGCCTATTGCACACCACTGAGAATCATGTTGAACAAACATTGGGTGTTGTTTTTGTTGGCTTCTTGTTTGTTTGTTTTTAATGGAAGTTTAAATGTGTGCAGCGATCTCTGCCTGAAGCAGCTACTCATTTGTATTCCTGTCCAATAAAGGAGTAGCAATACCTCTAGAGGCAAATATAACTGAAGTTGCTAGAAAGGTCCAGGATGAGAACAAAAAATTAGATGCAAGCCCAAATAAAGACTCAAAACAGCAGCACAGTCACTCAATTTTTCTTTTTCTGACTGTGTAGACTAGTGTAGCCAAAGAAGTTCAATCCAAAACCATTTCAAGCAGAGCTATTTCAGAAGAAAGGACATCAGAAGGAAAGGCCACTGCCACAAATGGAAACTATGCCAGCTCTCTCTCATTTCTGAAAGGTCTCTGCAGTTTCTTACCCAAGTGTTTCTGTATCAAGACTTGCTCCTTTCTGGATGGAATCCTACTGCATTTGTGTTTTTAAAAGAATTTAGGATGAAAAGTTTTTGAAACACATATTGTTATCTTTCACTGTTTTCCAATCAGATTGTCAATAATAAGTTTTCTGAATAAAAAATTTTCAAGCCAGAGTACTCCCAGCAACAACAAAGGTGAGGTGTGAACACATTTGTTACATTCTTTCTTTTCAAACTTCAAAACCTTTCATCAATTTCAGTACCATGGATAACTTTATTTTTAAATAATTAAATAAATAAAATTAAATAAAATAAAACAAAGTAAAATAAAATACACCAAAAAAAACTCCACATTAAAAGAATTTTTATTGACACATCTCATTATTCCTTTTTAAAATTGAAAAAATTGCAATAAAGCAAGACCAAAGTAAGTCTCTTAAAGTATTGTGCTAAGAGCTGTGAGTTACAAAATCAATTTCAGGTCAATAAAAAAATTTTAAATAATGGGTTGAAAAACAGACATTGGTACAATGAACAGAATTATTCTGTCTTCATTTAAATAAAGAGTCTCCCTACATTCCCAACTATACCAGTTGTAGTCCACACATAATGTAGAAAAACACAGGAGTAAAACAGAAAAAAGGCAAAAACGAATTGGGGAATAGCTGAACAGGGAAGCCTATTTATACATAGATTCTACCCCTATTCCTTCTCTAATATAACCTGTCTTCCATCTTCATAAAATCTTTAGAGGAGTGATTCAAGCAGTACCTACCATGCAACATAAGTATTCCTCAGCAGGCTACACTGTCCTAGAATGATCAGCCTGCCAGAGAAGAGAATTTTTTTGCATATACCTCTGTCATAGAAATCAGAAACTGAGTTGTTCCAGACCATGGAACTCTGTAGAGAACATGTTGCAGGAGATACCTGATCTGCAAGATTTCAACATTGTTGAAAAGTAAACATTCCTGTAAGGAAAAGGAAAATGTCTGTTAGGCTGCTGTGGACATGCTATGCCTGAGATATGCAACATCCCTCCTCTGCTCCAGAGATGTGCCCAGACTTCACTGATTCTCAAATATTTCAATCTTCAGCAGCTATTGATAGACGAATTGATGGGGAAATCTAAAGGTCTCCATGGTTTCTTGCCTCTGCAGAAAATGAGAAATCCGTTGCTCATAAACTCAGTGTCTTTGGGTGCGCAAAGACTTTGTCTGGGTCATAAAATGGGGAATGTGGTTTTTTCTTTTTCTCTGTTACCTCTAGTTATCTGGCATATTTTTCTTATGTTCTGCCCCACACCTAGGGAGGATTTTAGATGTATCCTTCTCTCTGCACTGCCAAAGCCCTCTCTTTAAATGTCAGATGGCTTGCTTAGCAGAACAGAGCATTAGAAGTTGAGTTTTAAGGCAACTAATAATGCTTGTAATAGAAATGATCGCTAACATGAGTAAAATGGCAATTAAGTTTATGAAATGTGTAAAGTGCCAAATACATTTTATCACAAAAAGACATTGAGAAAGATAACTTTTATTACTGTGCAGATATCTAACAGGTCCATGAATTATAGTTTCTGAATATTGTTGAGTGATAAATCACCATAAATGAGGGAAAACCTTTGTGGCACTTTTATCATGAATGATTACACAAGGAATGCTCTTGGGTTTACCTCCTGAATATGGTTTCACAGATGAATTCTGCACTCTAAATTAACCTTTGAGCTAGTTTCTGACACATTGTTTCACCTTCTTCTGCTGTCCAGGGAGGAAAAATAACAAAAAAATAGACAATCGAATAATGCTACTTGAGGACAAACTGGTATGTCTCCAGCATAAAGGAGATCTGAATTTCCACAATGTGTTTGGTTTCCATTCCTCAAATTAGACTACTTCCTCGGTGCTAGTGGCATAGCACACAGGCCCTCAAGATCTGCTCTTTTTGCTAAAATCAAAGCAATGGTGCCAAGCCATTCTGCATTGGAAAAATAACATCAGCCCATTACAGGATGAGAAGGGTCACCTCACATACAGGGACAAGGCAGAGGTCCTCTATCTTCAACACAGATGACAGACCAGTGCCCTCAGCTGGAGTACCATGACTACCAGAATGATCATTCCCCAGCTGATTCTGAAATTGTGTGAGATCTGCTGCTCCAGCTGTATCTATATGGTTAAGGGCATTGATGGGACTCACAAAGAATTGGCTAATGTCATTGCAAAAACAATTACTCAATCTCTCAATGACTTTTGAGTGGTCTTGGGAATCCAGAGAGGTCCCAACTGACTCGAAGCTGACAAACATTCTGATTTTCAAGAAGGGCAAGGAGGAGCTCAGAAATTACAGACCTGTGTGTCTCACTCCAGTGCCTGATAAAGTTATGGAGAAGATTATTCTGGGGGTAATGAAAAACACCTGAAAGACAACACAGTCATTGGTCACAGACAGCATGTCTTCATGAGAGGGAGTTCTAGCTTATCAACCTGATTTCCTTTTTTGACATGACAACCCACCCAGCTGACCAAGGGAAGACAGTAAAGTGTTTGATACAGTCTCTCACAGGATCCTTCTGGACCTAATGTGCAGCCCACACCGGGATAAACCCATCATGGGATGGGTGAGCAGCTGGTCATGGGTCAGGCACAAAGGGTCACAGTGAATGGGGTGACATCAGACTGGGGACCTGTCACTGGAGGGGCTCCACAGGGCCCCATCCTCGGCCCTCTGCTCTTCAACAGCTTCATGAATGACCTGGACACAGAACTGGAAGGGATACTGAGCAAGTCTGCAGATGATACAAAACTGGGAGGAGCTGTTGCCCCCCTCCAGGGCAGGGAGAGGCCCTGCAGAGAGACTCCACAAATCAGGGGTCTGGGCAATCACCAACCACACGAAGTTCAACAGGGGAAAGTGCTGGATCCTGCATCTGGGATGGGGCAACCCTGGATGTATGGACAGACTGGGAATGAGATGCTGTAAGCAGTGCCATGGAAAGGCACCTGGGGGTCCTGGCAAGTTGAACGTGGATCAGCAGTGCCCTGGCAGCCAGGAGGGCCAACCCTGTCCTGGGGTGCGTCAGGCACAGCATCACCAGCCAGGCAAGGGAGGGGATTGTCCTGCTCTGCTCTGAGCTGGGGCAGCCTCACCTCCAGTATTAAGCTATTAGAGAGGATCAAAAACATGGTGAAAGATCTGGAGGGGAAGCCATACAAAGCGTGGCTGAGGTCACTTGGTCTGTTCCGCATGAAGACTGAGGACAGACCCCACTGCAGGTACAGCTTCCTCATGGGGGGAAGAGGAGGGGCAGGCACTGATCTCTTCTCTGTGGTGATCAGTGACAGGACCCCAGGGAATGGCCTGAAGGTGTCTTGGGGGAGGTTTAGGTTGGGTACTAGAAAAAGGTTCCTAACCCAGGGCATGGTTGGGCACTGGAACAGGCTCCCCAGGGAAGAGGTCACAGCACCAAGTCTGACAGAGTTCAAGAAGGATTTGGGAAATGGTCTCAGGCACACAGTGGGACACTTGGGGATGGTGCTGCGCACAGCCAGGAGCTGGACTCAGTCATCCTTGCAGATCTCTTTCAATGCATCTTATTCTGTGATTTTGTCATTCTGCATTTTGCCTGGGAAGATTACAATCTGGATTGAGCCAAAGATTGTGAATGGAGAACTGTTTATAATTTTTTCCTTGCTTCCACTTATATATTTCTTCTACTTTATATACTGGTAATATCTAAAAACAACCAATAACAAATCCATCAAGAAAATAATGCACCACATAGTTCTTTTCATCCTCAGGACAGAATTAAAATATCATGTTTATTACCAGGCTTTACCACCTGAGTAGGCTATTTTGCAGAACTGAAGACTAACACTGACACATTAAAGCTACATGGTGGATTTTCAGTGTTTGACATTGACTCACAGAAGACATCAGCATTCCTGTACAGCTCTGCCACCAGAGACTGAGGCACGTGGAGAAGCATTGACCATCGTTATTTCTTTGTTTGAAAACAGACTTTTCCTTTTCTCATTATACACAGCCGTTGCTGTATTTCAGATTCACTGTCTGACCAGGAACAATCCTCTGACTTTACATGACACATTTAATCGCAGAAAGTCCTTGTGCCGTTGCAGGGCGTATTCACTGAGTTGTCTTGGGCGGGCTCTGAGGTCAGGGCAGCAATGACTGTACCCCACCTTCCATGTGGGCACACAAACTGCCTCTCTCTCCGAAGTGCTCCGCTGTGAGCTGCAGAGCCTTCACCAAACATGAGGATTGGGAGCAGTGTACCCTGCACCTGTCTGGGGGAGCACGCTGTAACCATTCCAGAGACAGCGTAATGCTTACAAACAATGACTCCCGCATTTCCAGGAAAGCATTTCCCAGGTCTCTTGTACACTTACCACATTGTTTCCGTTTGGCGGATATATGTGCAGACATTTTACTCTTATTTGGTAACCTGTTTTTCTTGTATTTCCTGAAATTAAAATTCTAATTATTTTTTCCAGACTAAAATCTGAAGGCTATTATACAAATATTAAAGTATTTTTGAGGAAATTAGGAATTTCCAGCTGTGGGAAGGGGAGAGGCAAATGTAGAGTTTTTCCCATGACATCAGAATACTTGGAGATGATAAAAAAAAAAAATTAAAATTTCATTACCCCAGTACAAATTAAAAACAGAAATTGCATGTTCAGGTGATTAGAAAAAGGATAGACTTGTAAAATAACTTCTCTCATTTTTACCATGCTTAGTTCCCAGTTTAGCATGTCATCTAAAACTTGGATTTTAGCAGCCTTGGTACAGGCAATAGCCTGCTTTTATTAAATGTTTTCACCCTTTTTCAAAACAGCATTTGGGGTGTCAGTGCTTCAGGATGACTAAAACACATGAAAGCCAGACCAACTTTGTCAGGAAGAAAAGCAAATTACTCTTTTTGGAAGGTGTACAGACTGCCTTTATACACACGTACACACATAAAATGTTTTATTATATATTCATTAATATATATATTTATCTATCTATCAAATTGCAGGTCTTTGTTATTTTGTTATGAATTTAATAGCAACAAAGGGATAATTTTAAAAAGTAAGCAAAATACAGCACTACTTAAGTAAAGACATTTTTACTGAAGAGAAACAGCAAAGTTCTTTCTAGTCTCAGAGCTGCTACAAGTGCCATATGGGAATCTTTATTGCTCTTAGCATTCTCAATTAAAGTGTGCATTGCAATAATAAGTAACAGCTGCATGGGAGGTGAATCAGGAAGTCAGAGAAGAAGTTTTAATATTTTCTGGGAATATTGACTGTACCAGAGAAGGCTAAAGCACTGCTCCTAGATGCTGGGAGGACTGCAGTGGGAGGATACTTTCTCTTGTAATTAAAGAGGTGTAGCAGAGGGAATCTTTCTATCATTCCCCCATGGAAGAACATTGCCTTTGAAAGACATATGGTTCCCAGGAGCCAGGGCTCCAGCAGTACAAAAACTTTCCTTTCCCAGCATGGCTCAGCATTAAGAGCATCATAATTGAGTACCCACAGTATTAAAAGGCAAGAAAAAAAGTTCATCTGGGATCTGATCCAAAGCGCACTGATGTTAATGGAAAAAGTCCCACTGGTTCCAATGAGATTATGGTCAGGCAACCGTGTATTTAGACAAAATTAAAAAAAAATATTTAGCTTTGGAATTGTTTATTTTCAACAAAAGATATGTCAGGGAATTATGTAAGGGTGAATCATGTATAAAATACCTTCTTAGTCCCAAGATAATAACAGCAATAGAATGAATACTTTAGTTTTCTAGTGTTTATGACTTCCTGGTGTATATGTTCATCCAGATACAAGCTAATGAAAAAAATAGCAAAGTCTTGTAAAAGTGATCTCTTTAGTTGATAAAAGAACCTTCAAGAGACTTAAAAGCACAGAACTCTTGTCAAGGCAAGTAGAAAATCTCTCATGGGACAAAAGGTGGGGAGCAGAAAAGAAATGAGAGGTCAATGATTACAGGAAGATGAGAGTAGATGAGTTTTTATTAGAGAAAGTAAAAAGAGAGCAGAAAGAAAATTCTACAGAAATCAAAATCTATTTGACATGCTTAGAGGGGAAAAAAAATCAAAGATACAATGGAATTTTTTTCTTACATAGTTTGATTATATAGGAGAGGAAAAAGGAAAGAAAACACTATCAGCTGAAGCAGCTGCACAACACTATCAACAGAGCAGTAAGATCACCGAATCTGGGAAAACACTTTGCAGGGAAAACACCTCTAGATGAGGTGCTATGGACAAGATTATAGGAAGGTTTTGTAATATCAAAGCAAAACCTCTGGTGATAAATGAGAACATGAGATTAGCCACCGTACTCAAAATTGGGTTTAGATTCTCTCATACTAAAAGGAGAGATTACTATACCAGAAGTTACTGTCAAAGGTTTGTTGTGCAGTGAGATTTTGCATTGCTTTATTACAGTTATTAATTATCTATCTAGCATGTTTTCCACCTCAAATACAAAAGGCACAAGGCTGAACCTTGAGTCAAACCTGGTGACATAGCTTTCAAAACCAAAGGCCTTGGCTGGGTCTATTCTAAATGTATATGTCTTGCAGTAGATAATATTTTCACCTATTCTTGACTTGGTTTCAGGGGATTTTTTAGTGGGTTAGAGTTTCATCACTCAGCTTTACTTAAGAGCAGTGCAAGAATGCAGCTAGCAATATCTCAGTAGGATTTCCTGAGGGGAAGTCAAAACTTTATACCTTTACTAAAAGAAAACAGTAGATAGATCTAGTACTTTCTGTTGACAGGTCAAAGCTTCTGTAGCACCTCAGTTCCTAAGATCTATGATCTTGATCTACAGTAACTACACCTACCAACCCACCAACACAACTCCAGCAAATGCAAACAGCAGATCCCTCCACACTCAATTTCCCATCTGGCACTCAGAAAAGAAGTTATCATTAGATCACAGTTACTGGGTTACTGCAGATCTGTCTGATAATGCACTCTTTACAGAAGCTTTCCCATTTCTGAATGGTAAAAGGATGAAGGAGGATTAAATTTAATACATTGTCATCAAGATTATTTTACACTTCTGTGTGCTGAGAATTTTTTTAGGTAGAAAACCACAAACATGTGATTGACTGCTGCTTTTACAAAGTGAAAGAAAATTTGGTATAAAAGGCTACAGAGTCAGCTGATGCCCAAGTGGAACTGACTACCAAGAGGCACAGCCAAATGTTAGGATGAAGCTTCATTCTTGTGGCAAGCACATTTCTCTCACTCTCAGGATTTTTCATAGAGGTGCACAGAGAGAAATGGAAGAGAAAATAATTTCTATTTCTGCTCCTTGTTTTTCCTATGTGGAATGTGTTTGGAGAATTGTTTACCTGGAGTGAGTGCTTGATTGGATTCTGGTGAGGATTGTTTGAGCCTGATGGCCAATCCAATCCACCTGTGTCTGGACTCTCACAAGCAGGGTCACGAGTTAGTTAGATTAGAGATAGAGTAGGAGAAAGTAGTATGTAGTTTTTAGTATCCTGCTTTTATATAGTATATTAATGTATTTTATCATAATTATAATCAAGAAATAATTCCACCTTCTGTATTGAGTCAGACATCGTCACTTCTTCCCACTGGGTTTGCCTGCATCTACAACACATTCTGACTTTTTCTTTTCATTGTTCTGTCTTGGTCTCCTTGAAACTCACCTGTATGTAAGCACTTTTTGGTTTTGGACTATTATCATAATCCTGTTCCAAAACTCAGCATACAGGTAGTACCTTAGTGCAGGCCAAATTTATTCCCCTTACATTGACCTTTGCCTACTTGTTATTGTCAAAGAAACACTAGATGTCATAGAAAGAGTATCATAGTAAATGAAAGTACACTGTATATACACTACAGCTGTATTACGTTTGCATATACATCCCTGTGCTGAAGAAAAAGAATAAAAATATCATATCTCATTTTAGAGAAATAGCAATTTCTCATTAAGACTCCAATGCTGACAATGATTCCCAGAAAGTTCAATGGATTTATGATTGAACTGACAGTGGATCTTCTGAAAAGGAAGACTATTGCATAATGAACCATCTCTTTTGCTCTTGCTTTCCAGGTGAACTGCAAGACTGCAAGTAGCAGGATGCAGTACAATTGTCCAATATGGAGGTGAAAAAAATATGTGAATGACCATTGCCAGACCTGCATCCAAGTGATGTGTAGAACTAAGAGAGGAAGTTGATATTTTGGTTCTTTCTGTGGTCTGAGAATAAAATTTTAAAAAGATTCATGTGTGTTTATAATGCTCTCCCTTTTTCCATTTATAATGCTGATGCTCCCAGAAACATCACTCAGATGTATACCACATTATTAATTATGGGTGGGCCATATCCATTATTATAATTTTCCTTTTGGAAATCTAGAAACAGCATAAGAGCAGATAATCATTCATGGATGAAGGATGTTAAAATCAGCATGTATACATTTCTGCTGGGAGGCAGTAACACTTACTTGAATTCTTACACAATTTTGTAGCACATCTTCAATATTTCCTGGATGAAAGGGCAGATCAGCACTCCAGCAGAGGAGAAGATTTCTGAATAATAAATTGTATATATCATTATTAAAATGCTTTTGTATCACAGGTAATTATAATAAGAGTTTTTACTATTAGTCTCTGAGGGGCTTTGTTGTGTGAATGGGAAAAAAGAAATCATAAGGATATCTATACATGAAAATCATAAAGGAACAGAATTTATTCTAGCGCAATTACTAAATGGCTGCCTTGTTTGATTTGAAGCTTATCCTTAGTATGCTCTTCCTCTTCTACCAAGACAGAGCAAAGAAATTTAGTCCTTCAGCAACATCTCTTTTTTTACAGAAGTTGGAATGTCTCCTATGAACCGGCTCCCCCATGTCTAAGAGAGCAAAGTGGAGAAAACAACTGTTCCAACTTTAATCCAAATGCCATCCCAGAGACATTACAGCAGCTTATACTTAAGTCATATCTACCCAGTACAGGAATCTCCCCTCAACTCAAAGTCTTTAGAAAATTTAATGACTAGAACAATATGGCCTTAAAAAATCCAGTCTTTAATATATTCCTTTATCTGTGTTCTCATTCTTACATTAGACTTTATTTAACTTTTGGCTCCAAGTTTGTAATTTATTTATGCATTCTAAGAAAATTATGTCATTCTAAATTTGGATCACTGAAAATATTAAACATATTGTTTTTATTATTATTCGGGGGGGGCTTAGAGAGATGGATAATTTGAAATTTAAAAGTTTCTATTATTTAGAGAGTGTATGAAAACAAATCCTCAGCCTTTATTAGTTCTGTTATGTTCATTAAGTTGTCCTACATTTGGTTCTTTATAAAAATAATATTAATTTTAAAAAATTTAATGAAAAACTAAGGCTATGTACGGAAAGAGTTGTGATAGTTTGACATGACAGATAATAAATTACTTTTCTAAATAAAATAAAGACCATATGCACCAAGATTTTTTTAATGCCCTCATACAATAACCAAAAAAACCTCTATTTTTTCTCCTTAATCCAAACACACAAAAAAAGACTCCACAATATTATATTTATGCTGTGAAGTATACTCAGCATAACTATGTAAAGCCACTACAGAATCTTCCTAATGGCTGAGATCTCAAAAAAAAAATCACAATTGCAACTGACACTAATTGGGGTCCTTACTGGCAGCCTGAACAAAGAGACCATGGCTTAGTCAAACATAGCTACTAATCCTTAACCCTGGAGGAAGTCTTTCTGGGTCAGTGCTGCTATATATCATTTGAACTGCATGGGCAGGCTTGTTTTACAAGGCAAGGCCAGTGCCTGTTTTACATTTGTACTTTCAGTATGTTTCTGTCTTTCCCTTGCTTCTTAAAGAACATCTGTTTACTACACTGAAAATGTAGGTGTGCCCTTATCACCTAAACTGTACAGAAAGAGGAAGAGAATGGGAATTTTGATAGCACAGAATTTGGAAGCTTATAATACTATGCATACTCTAAAAGGCAAACAAATACTTTGCTGTAAATTAGAAGACAAAGAGTAGATTAGTGTGGTGCAATAAATCATAGATGACAGAGAGCCATGGGAAGAAAACTCTTCACTGACTGATTGGGAGATACCAGTCAAGTTACTAAAGTCTGATTCAGTCAAATGATCAGCAAACCCCTGTTATCCTTTAAGTCTCTGTAACTGTAATTTAGGATGGAACAGATCACCCACCAGGATGCAAATTACATTCTTTTTCAAACACTAGGATGCCACCCACAAGTGATTGCAAAATTCTATCAGTAAAATGCTTTAATCTAATTCAGAACATCTTTGTGGATGTTTTTCCCTGTATTTCTTCTAAATATAGGTAAAGAGAACAATCTTAAGAAAAAAATTCCTCCCATTAAATATAGCCCACTAAAATAAATTGGTTTGACAGAGCTGGCAGAATATAATCTGGCATAGCAAATCTCATAATTTGCTATGTCATAGTGAGATCAGATGTTGTTTGAGACATATCAACATAGACTCTACCAAATTAAGCCCGCCTCTGATGAACAAGAGGTGTAAGATTTACCTTCTAAGACTCCATCAATTCTCATTCACCAGCTGTAGAGGGGATGCTGCTGTGGACAAGCTCTGTGGGTCAGTACAAAACCCACATCACCCTGAAATGAGTCCACTACTCCTTATCCTGCAGACAAGTCACAGGTTTCAAGGTCAACCTAAATTTCTGTGCCCAAGTTCAAAGCAATTGATAAAACATTTACTAAATACAATGAGAAATGTGCTAATAAGTACATTCTGCTTCTCATTATCTAAAAATATTTAATGATGGCATCGCAATTATCTTAGATATGGAATGGATTCTACAAGGAATTCTGAATAATTGCTTTTGTGGTTATCCTTTCTCTCCACCAGCCCCTTGTATTAGAGTTCATTTAAACATAATTTCTCTTAAAATATTTGAGAAAAAGTGCAAAGAATTTTCTTGATTAGATAGCTTAAAATTACATTAAACTTTCATAGTTTAGCACATAATTTTAAATAACAAAAATGTTGCACCTGTAAATGATGTGTGTTCTTATCCTTCTCAGGTTTTAGGACATTTAGATTTCAGTATCCTAGGTTTGGTTTTTTTCTTTTATGTTTTCTTTTTACTTTTTCCCTTTCTTTTTCTCTTAATTTTTATTTTCCTTTTTTTTTTTTTTTTGTCGGGATGGAAGTTGGGTTGGTTCTGTTTTGTTTTTTGGGAGGCTAGGGGCTTGTGGGTTTTGGGGTCCTTTTATTTTTTTTCCCTTTTATTTTAAACAACGCTTGCTCCATCTAGTGGTAGTTTCTCAAGGGAGGGAAAAAAAAAAAAAAAGAAAAACTCTTAAATGCATATAAAATGCATACTGAAATAAAAATCTCATCTCAAAATCAGAAATGCTTCCACTCAGATAATTTGGCTTTTCAAGAGCTTTTCCCTTTAATAACACTTTTACACAGAAAGAAGTAAAAGGCGTATGAAAACATTTTATCCTTACCACAAAATAAAAATATAAAGTATTATGTAGTAAAAATCCACTGTATCTTGTATATCATCAAATAGACAAAAGCAAATATTTAATTTTTTAACTCTATATAGACTTACTACAACTATCCTTAGTACACTGATAAGTATCTTTTAGTGATCAGTTCCAACAACAAAATGCCTTACCTTGCTGACTGTCCAGCTCGACTTGGGGGTGCATTTATTGGTGGTGTCTATGTATCTGGGCCTGTTACCTGATAGAATTGTTTGACATACACAAGGGAGAGGTTATTCTTAAACTAATTACACTGGCTGCATGGTGAGAAAAACCTCTTCTGGCCCAGCTTTGTCTCAAAACAATCTCTTGATAAGCAGCTGCGAGCAGCTGCAAGAAGATCTGTAAATTATTTTCTGATGGCAATAACTGAAGTGCTAATGGCTGGAGATTACTGTTTCGGCAATTTTTTTTTTTTAAGTAATTTCCATATTAGTTACAAGATGTATTTTTCCCCATGTGATAAAAGCAGTCATTCTCACAAAAATGTAAGGGCTCAGGGCACAGTTGATTTTTTATAGATATGTATTTTCTGTCGCAGTGTGCTCTAAAGAAACACGGGATTCAGATTAGCATATCTGTGCTCTGTGTGGTCCATTTATATCCTCTTATTCCTCTGCTTGAAAGCATAAGGAAGTATTGCCTATAATTCTGAACTTGAAATCAGTCAAACCATTATATATATTTTGGCAAATTGGATTAGTCACTAAATTTCTCCATATCTGTTTTCCCATCTTTAATATGTACTAGTCATTGTAGAAATTAATTTTTGAACAACAATTGAAGATGACTGATCTCTCCTGTAGTTTTCCTAAAGGAATGCAGGAGGCAAGTTTAACTAACTCAGAGGTGTAAAAAAAATTGAGAAAAGCTAACTAATATAAAATGGGTTTTTATTTAAGCTGTTTTCAAACAGCACCATTTAATTTGGACTTGTTCATAAAACAAATTACGTGAAGGCCACTCAGCTGAACAAATAATTTAGGAATGTGGCCATAGAATATCATAGAAACATACTGTTTTAACAGGCACATTCATGCCCTTCCTTACCACTCCATAGGAAAGCAAAATGTGCCTTTCTGTTTTCACACTATGCCATGGGCATCAAGTTAAGGAGGCAAGAACTCCAAACCAACACAGCAGTGAGAATATCTGGCCAGTCAACTCTGTTCAGCTGAGTGCCATTTTCTGTGCCATGAACTGCTGTTTGCCAGGTGCAAGACCTAACATTTGTTAGTATAACATTCTGCCCCACTGAATACTGTGACACTTGTTAAAGTGAATTATTTAAAAGTTTAGCTAACTTTTTAATCCAGCTTTAGTTACTCTAAGCACATTCAGCCAAAATTGTTGTGCTTGATTGCCTTGGGGATGTCACACTTATTGTACGTTCACTGAATTACTAGAAATTCAAGCCTCCTGCAATCACTACAGGCAATAAGAGTTCTTCATTTGCCATCTGTAACCACTGCCACTTTGTCTACAAACCCTCACACTTTCTCTTTTACTAGGTAGCTGAATAATTCAAAAACAAAAGATACAAAAAGAGAAATAACAGTCAGAAAGTGTAACCAGCCCTATTCTTCAAGTCTCCAGCTAAAATGAAAAAAAATAGTTTGAAGCGTGATACTATTTCTTTTTGTTCTTTCTTGATAGCAGAAAAGGAAGGTTTAGGATGAAAAAAAAAATTAAATTCAGAACAATTGAAGAAAACAGAAAAGCTGGATCTCTATTCCAATCACAAAATGGTTTGAATTAAGATATTCCCTTCACCTCATGATGAGAAGATTTGGGATTTAATTTCACATGGCTATAAAATGGGAGAATGTCCTAAACAGTCAGCTACCATGTGGTCTCTGCTGGAGCTTGCAAATCTATTCACTAGTGAAAAAACTAAAGCAAACAGAGCATTCTGCCTGTAAATAAAATAGGGAATGAGTGCAAGCAGACAAACCCATTTCCTTCCATCACAATCCATATTTTTAGACTCAGAAAACATTTGAGAAGGACAAGAAGAATCACCTCACAAAAATGTTGCATGATTTGGGACAGTCTTCTAAGATGAAAATACACATATGTGCTCTGAAATGAGTAAAAGATACACAGCCTCCAAGGAATGGGGGACAGTGACCTTATCAAATGTATATCTGTCATCTCCATTTTTAATTCCAATCCCAATATCTATCAAATACACTGGGTTATGGTAGGGGATAGCACCGTTGGGAGGTGGAGGGATTTTAAAATTCCAAATATATGCACACTGGCTGAAAAGTAGGCCTTTGGCAAACAAGTGGTTTGCCTTTTTAGGATTCATATTATAAAGATTTTATGTCAACAATTAAGGATTCTGTTATTCTGTTGCTTTGAAAGACACTTTATGGAAACATTTTTAATTGTTCAGTGACTTGGCATTCAAAGGATTCTTTGGGAGCTGCTAGTGACCTACACCTCAGAGAAAAGGGTTTAATTGCTGAAATAATGGCATGTTGGTCTATTTTCCTGCCCAGCTCCATTTTTAAACAAGGAAGAGGATGTGCTTGTGTAGTGGAAATTATTCAAAAAGGAAGAAATCAATGGGTTAGGGGCATTGAGCTGTATAGGAACATGTGCAGGCACATGCCAAAAAATGGGATAACTAAACATTTCCACAATTACTGCTCTTGGAATTTATTTCTATTTTGAGGTCTTACATCTGCAAAGCAAGTGAAAAAAAATCAATTTTACCTAAGATAAATTAAAATCAGCTTTATTTGACATGTAGGTTACACTGGTTGTTAAAACTATTCTCCCAGATGATAATGGAGAAAAAATACA
Organism: Chloebia gouldiae; assembly: GCA_003676055.1. Classification (NCBI taxonomy): domain Eukaryota; kingdom Metazoa; phylum Chordata; class Aves; order Passeriformes; family Passeridae; genus Chloebia; species Chloebia gouldiae. The sequence goes on from QUSF01000039.1 coordinate 3,141,819, forward strand.
CTCTGTCCATAATCATTATTATATTTACCTTAGATTCACTCTCCTCTAAATTTTTATGAGCACATTTTATATGAAGTTAAACAATGCCAAAATGATTCTAATGGTTCACCATTTCTGTGCAGTTTTCTGGTAGCCCAATTAGTCACCACTTACACTGGAATGTTTTGACTGGATTAATTGATCGGGCTGAACTGAAAAGGATTCACCTTTATGAGAAGCGAAAGTAGTAGGGAAAACTGCAGCCTTGCAAATTGAATAGATGATTACTCATTAGGTCTCTAAAGAGACAAATGTTCTCTTACATTAATCTCAAGGAAGTACATCATATTTCCATATCGAGCCCCAGCTGGCACCAAATTTAATACAATTCTACTTTGCATTGCTTTGTACCAGGTTATACAAGAGGGTTTTGTGCACAAGAGATCTATCTGAAGCCATTTTTAAAAAAGGAAAATGTCGTCACTGAGAGAAATAAGGCCATGGTCTGTTCCTATCTCCCAGACAAATCTCCTAGAGCACCTTTTCTTCAGGTAAGAGTGGCAATTGTCCTTTAAATTCCCAGTATCCAAAGCTGTGCACAGTCTTCCCATTAACTTCCAACCTACACTTCATGGTATTCCCATACCCACACAAAAAAGGGAAGAGTTTATTTATAACCCTACTTACTATCTTTTTTGCTTCAGGATGTACAAATACAATTACTCAGTCCTTAACTGAAAAAGTAATTTCTACCTTTTTCAGTTACAAAACTTGCAGCTTCTAAATCCAGCTGTCTCAAAAATGGCTGTCTTATTTTCCCACATGCATGTCAGCAAATTTCTGCATGCACAAAGGCAGATTTCCCCTTCTCAATTCAGGATGCAATTTTCAATTACCTTCTCATGGCTTCCAGCTACAATCTGGGTTTTCTGACTGCACATAACCTCTGACCTGCTGTGATAAGAATCATTCCTGTCTCAGAAAATGACAGTCTCTCATTATCACTATATTTTTAAACTTCACTTTAGCACCTCTTCTCCCCTTTGATATATTTTTGGATATCTTTGCTATTCTGGCCTCATGGATGAAGGATTTCATTTGTGTGCTGAATAGAGTTTTTTTTTGCATTCAGAAATTTACACTGCATAACCATCTTGCCTGCAGTTTCTTTGTACATACACTTTGACAATTTGAATGCATTATCCTAAGTTTTAATTTTGAGCATCTTAAAGCATTAAAATTTTGCAATTATTTTTCTGCTCAAAAAAAAAAAAAAGAAAGTAATACTAGAAGACTCTCTAATATTGCTCTCTTTTTAAACTGACAGATGACTGACATAAGCTCCCTGGCTATATTAAAATAAAATAAGTTGCTTGAGTGGCTTCTCCATCAGCTCAACAGTGCCAGCAGTGAAGCAAGAGAAAGTGGAGATCAACATTAGTCTTTAATTTGCCCTACACCTGGACAGAATCAGCATAAATAGTACTTTTCTTAACTTCTCAGGCCAAAGTATTTTTCACATGTAATATCAGTTGTATGACAAAGCTCATGGCTGTGCCAGAAACTATTACCAGAGATTCATATGAACACTGAAGGGGTTAAAGACAAACATAAAGGGTAACATTTAAAGAAACATCTCTCAAACTTTCTATAGTGAACCACTTGAATGCTGAGGCTAAAATTTTTCTTAATCAAGCTGTTTTCAAACTAAAGGACAACCATCTTTAACTGGAGACAGGAGAGAGGGGTATTTTTTTTTGTGCTGTTCACTTTCCCACCCCATGAGCCACCACTGTACAACTGCAAAACTCAGAAAATTTACTCAGAAACTTTGTCCAGGTACACCTGGACAGACAGACACATACACTCACCTGCCCTCTTGATGTCCACAAACTTCTGGAGTCTCCCAGAGATAAGATTGAGCCTGTCCAAAACTCCTTACAGAGATGTTACTGGGGAATTTACTGGAAGAAGCAGGAAAACCAGTTTTCCATGTATACCCCTGACAGTGCAGGACTGTGTATCATGACTACAGGCAGGCCAGGATCACACATGTATCACTGGAGCCATGGGTAGTGATTATCTATCTATCTATCTATCTATCATCTATCTATCTATCTATCTATCTATCTATCTATCTATCCATCTATCCATCTATCTATCTATCTATCTATCTACCTATCTATCTAATCTTTTCTCAATTTCTCTATTTCTCCTTTTCCCTTTGCAATTTTCTTCTCATAGGATGATCATAGACTCCAGAATGGCTATAGACCCCTTTTCCAATCCTTACAGTTTTTTCCAGTTAGATTTCAAATCAATTTCTCAAATAAAATTCATTTTTAATACCATTCATTTAGAGGCATTTGTTTTAACCCATCACAAAAATCGGTTGTCATGCTTCAGAGGTGGGTCACAACCTTTTCTCTTGGATCTTTTGTATAAATTAACAGAACATAGCATGAAAAAAAAGACATGTGAACAAAATATTCAGATTTCAGAATTATTTATGATCTAAGTTTCATACAAAATGCATAAAAATATGCATCTTCTGAGATGCTTGTGAGATAAAATATTTTATCATGCATCAAGAAAAAGAATAGAAAGATAAAAACTGACAAAATTTTAAATGGTAGAAAATTAAGAGCATGTTTTCGTCACAGCTTCTACAGGGTCTGGAAACCCATGAGATTTGTATTCATCTCAAAAAGATGCCACGAGAAACTCCAGAAACAGCCTTATTCAAGTTAAATAAAATGTCAGCCTATATGGAGTACACTGTGATAACACACATTATGCTCCTATATTGAAATCAATTGTCCACAAAGTCATTAAAAAAAAATACTTTTAAAACATGACCTGTAATTAGCTGTTGAATACTAATGACTCAGCAGGTTGCAAAGGCCAAGAATTTAAGTGTTAACAAAATGAATGAAAAGGGATTAGACATAAATTTGAACATCACAAATAACCAGTGCCATAAATGTAGGCCTTTTGCCAAGCACAAGCTTGCAGTAACAAGGTTTAGTCAACTTTGAGGGTTTCTTAATAAATTATATAAGTAACAGTGGGTAAAGATACAACCATCCAACACAGAATGTTTCACAGTGGAGAATTGCACCACAGACCATGTAATGTACCAGTTCTCTGCTGAATAACAGAGTTAACAGGGCTACAAGATAGAAAGGAAGTATTCTACAGAGGAGGAGAATGAACATTACTTTGCACAAACCAATTTTCCCACACATTATTAAATTCCCAGGTTCTATCTCTCAGTCCTATAAACATGCCTGCATGCTGGTGGTCAAACCAAAGTTGTTTTTTCTTTCTTGACTGGCCAGACACATCATTTTGACCTTTCTGTTCTCCCAGCTCCACCTGTTGTTGTTAATGGATCACCTTTCTCAGAAACCCTCTTAGTGTTCAGTACAAGAGTACAACAGTCGAGTGCATCAACAGGAATCCCAATTTAAAAATTATAATATTTTTTCCTAAAAAATATACAAACACAGACAAGGAAGAGCATACACTGAAATAATTACCTCTCAAGAGCTGTGTTTTCACCCATTTCATCTCAAGTCTTCTCAGTTAAGGACACTGGGTAGACAAAGATTTCCAGCATATAAAAAAAAATTATTCCTTGTTTTCACAAAATTCAATTTTGCTGTGTATTTAACAGCAAAATCCTCCCCAGGATCTCAGATCATAAGTGTAAATTATGCCTTCAATCATGGGCTCACTGGATTGTTCTTCTAGTGATGATAGTGCTCCATCAAAGGTCCCTTCTCTTAACGGGCCTTCATTCATCTTCACATAAAGAAGAAAAACACTAGAAGATGTGCAGGTGCTGGACATCTCTGTGGTAATGTGACAAAAAATTATCAAGAAATATCTAAAAAAAATCCTCAACACTGAGAAAACAGACCAGATGCACCTACATGAGGCATCTAGAAACAGCAGCTAATGACAAAAAATGGTTACAGCAACATTATTTCTACCTTTCACTCACACACCACATAGAAAAGGAAATAACTTGTATTTCTGTTAAACACCTTTAAGAGGATATTCATCATCTCACTAATATAACCTCACATTTTTCCCTGCTCCAAATTTCTGAGCATGGCTGCTGACATCCTAAGAATCATGGCAGAACATCAGCTAAGACTGCAAGGTGAGAGCTCTAAGGAGAGAATGACCTCTCCCAAGAGATGGAGCACAAACTAATTTCTGTTTTCAGATGTTTCCAAAGCACAGGCCTATGCACAGCATCCTTGTAACAAAAGCCACAGAAGTGATCAAACATTTCCCGTGAGAGACATTTGACAGAGTCCCTTTATGACTATGATTATTCAGCTGTCGACAAAAAAAAATCTCATATATCCGTGGCTCTGCATACTTTTAAAGTAAGGAAACAGTTTAACCAAAATTTATGTCACATGTTTCCCAATGGGACAGCACATATTGCAAAACAGCTTCTACTTCTTTACTCTTTCATAGCACAAAAACTTACCCACATTCAAATATTTAATATATGATCTAAACTTTAAGTAAAATTTCTACAGAACAAAAGCAATCCTGTATTTTGCAAAATACTGATAATGTATTTAAATGCGCAGGTCAGGTATTAAGCACAAATAATACATTCCCAGCATTCCAGAAAATGTGTCAAATACATATACATCATTTTAATAATAACAGAAAATATAATGTGTTGAATCTGCTGTTTGTCTCAATTTTTGACAACTGTTGTTAATTAGGATCTATCAGATTACAGTAAAATATGAAATTTGTCTCTAATGTTTCCCAAGAGCTGCATCTAGCACGAAGAGCTATATTCCCAAGAGCTGCATATAACACAAAAGTAGAAATGAACAGAGAGCTATTACAGTATTATATGTTAATTAGGTTTTCTGTCACAGGAACAAATGTTTATTGACAAAATTTCATGTTAGATGGAGGAAGGGAAAGGGAAACAGGAAGGAGAAGAGAAAGGGGAAGGTGAAGGGGAAAATACTAAAACCCAAAAAAACATGCATTTCTCTGCCATTTTAAAAGTCAATGGGGTTCAAGCAATTGTCACATAAAAGACACTTTTTGACTAAAAGTTAAAAAAAAATTTAAAAGTTGAGTTTTGAACATTTTACGACCTTGATTTATACCACCCTAACAGAATTACAGCCATTCTTGAGATGGTTAGCAAACTGTTTTTCACATTCAGAGTTGCACTTGAACTGTAACAGACAGTTATTTTTATGGATAAAAATTAGACATATGTCCAAGCTTTGTATTCAGAATTGTTGCTCTCTTGTCTCTCCTTAGAGATCATAATTCTAAAAAAAAATCTATTTGAATGTAATTACTCACTAACAACTCATATAAGTTGTGTTTTGAAGTTTTGAAATATACATATCCATGCTACACAACTAAAATTCATGGTGAAGATATATTTTCAGTGACTAATGGTGACCAAAGAGGCAATATATTGAAAAATTTCCAGTACTTCACTGAAAAAAATATTTAATTTCATCTGTAGCATTTCTGCTTTAATTATTCTGGTAAAAGTTAAAAATATCCTTCCTTATGTTCTTTTATAGCAGGAATTATCCTCACAAAGAGACTTTCAAACATGTCTGAAAAAATATCTGGTTGGACAAACTAATACAATTTGCCATCTTTTGCAGAAACCAATAGATTTAAGCATCAGAAGAGGGCACAAAATATTTTATTAATCCACAGTTAGTATTGAGAATTATTTTAATAAAGTCACAGTTCTACATATGCAGACCTATATTTGTATAGTCAATTTATGGGTTTTTTCTAATTTTACAATGCTTTCTTAAATTCCAGAATAAATACAGATTATGAATTGTAATTGGCTTATTACAGTAGTCAGTTTTATCTCTTGAAAAGTTTCAGGGAACATGTATTTCATTAAGAGGGAAGTAATCTTTCAGATAATTCAGAAAGTCACACTAAGAATTTTTAATTTTTCCATCAGATATTTTAAAATAAATACATACTGGCCATTACTTCGTTGAAAAAAAATCAAGTTTTTTCTAATTCAATCATTTTAGATTAAAGATAGAGACACATAAATAAGGCCATAGCACTGGAAAATTGACTTCTTAGGTGGATTTATTTGCGTGAAATAGATGGATCTTGATAGTACTTTAATAATATAAGAAAAATTCCTAGAAATCCATATACTTTTAAAGAAAATACATATAAAATATAATATTAAAACACTGTTTTGCTGAAGATCAAAACACAGCAAGAGCATTCACTTCTTTTATAGCAGAATTTTGGCCCTGTATCCATTCATTTGTGCAGACTTAAAAACAAAATTAATGCCAAGAACTTTAATGAAGATGTGTATTTTTCAAAAAGAAAATTAAGTTTTCAGCTAGCCTATGACTGTATTTTTCCTGGACAGTGCAACACACTGTCAATAATAGAAGTGAGACCTTTCCAGTGAGCTAAGCCAGAAAATCTGGAAAACTGAAGAACAGAATGAATCTGTATTCTAATGTCAAAAGGTACCTTCTAGACCTCTTTCCAAGAAATTAAAGAGTTCAGAAAATATTTTTCTTTTCCATTCTGCTTCTAGAAATTTGATTTGCTGAGTTTTGTACTATCCCAACAGAAGCCATACTGCAAACAAAAATCTGAACTTGTCTCAGGATTCCTTTCAAATGTTTAACCACAATAGCATTGTTTCCAGCACACATGGAAAAATGGGTTGCTACTCTGACATGAAAACAAGGCCATAAATATTCACCTAAGCACACCAACTGATAATTGTGTGCAGAACTTTACATTACGGCAGCAACTCACACGCCCAGACTGCTCAGAAAGTGCTCATTGCCTTGATCCCTGAGTAATCTCCTGGACAGGTTAAGTTCTATTTGCAGCATTTTAGATGAGTTTAGCAGCACTTGTTAGTCAAAAAGTTTAGTTATTCCCAAGGCATATTTCCATCTTTTTCAGTTAATATTTCTATTAACTGAGATGCTTCATGTTGCTGGGAGAAGGATATTATTCAAGAGGGAAAGACAGCAGCATTCTTCACAGAGGAAACAGATAAAAAATTTAGAAAATAACCTGATTGTATCATATATTTTATTAAACTATTCATTTTTCTTGATAATGGCTGAGAACTGTTTCCATGACTTTCAAAATTCTTTCTAACCATTTGTATTCAGAAACCTGTGTGTGCATCCAGTGCATACATGAAGTGCACCATTAAAAAGCAAAGCCTCAAGAAATCATGTATCTTACTGTGCTGGAAAAGTTGCTCTTTAATTCTACAGGTTTCCCCAACAAGACAGATGGGCATCTACACAGGTTTTGAGGATGCTTCCTTACAAAACAAATAGAGTGTCATATTCCACCCAACTGACTAATTCTGGCACACAGTAAAGAAATGACAAATTGCTAAGATTATGCACCATATCTTCTGATACCTCATTGAGTGCCTCATAAAGTGCTGTACTGCTCCATAGGGGTCAGTCAGCACATTCAGAGGCAGCTAAAATATCCCCAGACTGTGCAGCCTAAAACTTTGCCACTATTGTCAACAATATAGTATTCTACAAGAGCACTACTGGTAGTATTAACAAAAATTGTTTCTATTTGAATACATGTATTTCCTTTCTTCTCCTCAAACAAAAAGAAACCAATTTTTCACCACAAAAAGTGTAAGTTGCCTCACAGTTCTTCTGTGGAAGACAGTGTTAAATCTGCCACTTACCTGAACAGCAGCAGAATTTTGCCAACATGAAGTATGCTTGAAAAATCCCAGTCTTCATCTCTGTTGTCTTGAGAATACATACACAAGAAGGATCAAGTTGTTACCACATAAGTCTCATAACATTTTCTGCAAGAGATAGCACTATTTTCTTGTTTAATTATCTGTGACATTTGGTGGTGAAATCAAACCCTTTGCTCTAAAGGTTGCTACCATGCAAGCTCTGATGGAGCAAGCAACTGAAAATTTAGATGCATTATTTTTTTCCTTCATACTGTGATACAAAACGAATTAAAAAAATAAACCTAAAATCTATCCTTCTCTTAGTGTTGAGCCACAGGCCTGCACCAGAGAAACACGACAGCGTTTTGGAACCCCTCATTTGGAACCCCTATTTTTGGCTGAGACGGAGGCCAGAGCATAAAGTAAAGTTTAGAGTACTTTTCTTAGTCCTCCAGCATGGTATTACCCTGTCTTAATATGGCCTGAGAGGTGGACAGCAGGTTTGTTGGATGGGTGGGTGGCTGCTTATCCTTTCACCTTTTCTCTGTAACTGTCTTCACTCAGCAAGGAAGAGGATATTTGTTACTGAGAGGTGGTTCTCCATAGGTGCATTGGTGTTCCTTGGGCTTGATTTTGAGGGCAGCAGCTGGGTGGTGTGAGTGTGGAGGAGATCATCCATCTGTAAGAAAGGAGAGGCAGATGTCAAAGATTTTGAGAAATATCAGTTCAGCATAAAAATACCTCAGAAATCAAACAGAAGAAAAATAGAAATCACTAGGGGCACGAAAAGTTAAATAGATATAGCCTGTTAATCTATAATAAGAGATCTAGACAGAGTTGTTATGGAAAATCCTAAGCGGAAAACCTACAGAATTCATAATTGAAGCAAAAATGCAGCTGTGATATCTGAGGGTTTCCTGGCTAAAAAAATTACACAATGCAAGAAGCACTGGCTGACTTTCCATGCAGAACACACTAAAGCAAACAAAAGTGAATCATAATTTCAGACTGGCAATAAAATTTTTAATCTCTGAAGGAAGGGAAAAAAAACCAATTTTTTCTTTCACCAAAGTATTAAAAATATGATATGCACCATCCTCTCCTGTTCTACCACATGGAAGTTCATTAGCTGATTTACAAATCAACAGCAATTATAATGTAACTTGCTTAAATATTCTGAATGAGAAGACACTAAGGGACTGAAGGATGGCAGTGAAGAGCTTTTGTCTCTGTACTGGTCTTGAAAGGAAGATAGTTGAAATTTTCCACTGTGGCTGTTATGGTGCTACATTTTGGGTTTGTGCTGCACATACTGTAGACAATACAAGGCAGTTTTCATTCCAGCTGAGCTGCACTGACACAGGGTCAAGGCCTTTCCTGCTCCCCATCCCGACAGGCTGACTTGGCCAAGAAGCTGGGGCAGGGGACCTGTCTGTGACAGCTTACCCCAGCTTACCAAGTGGATATTCCACGCCATAGAGGATCAGCTCAGTAATAAAAAGCTGTAGGAAGAAGAAGGGATGGAAGACATTTAGAGTTGTGGACATCCAGAATAATAGCATTTGCCTTCCCCGGTGGCTGTTGTGCATGGTGCAGGTTTGCTTTCCTTGCGATGACTGAGCACCTGCCTGCCTGTGAGAAGTGGTGAGTGAATTCCTTGGTTTGCTTTGCTTGCATGCACAACTTTTGCTGCTCTTCTGACTCTCTTCCCACCCCTCTGAGTGAAAGTGAGTGAATGACCAGCTTAGCTGCTGGTTGAAGTGCTAGAGATACTGGCTGATAAGATCAAGTTTTTCTGAACAATGTGAAAAGCAAAATCAAATAAACAGTTTTCTCTAAACCAATTGCTATATCATTTCAAAACCTGCATTACTATACCAAAATATGTTCTTCCCTGATTCAGCAAAGATTTTAATATTAAAAAAATAATATTTGTTTAATTTTAGGTATTTGCTGAGGACACTCATGCATTATTCAGGGAATAATAATGATTTGGATTTGAGAATTTAGTGGCATTAAGATGAGGTATTCTTAGTCTGCATTTTTCACCTCAACAAGATAGAATACCTATTTCAGAGTACATCTAAAGTGGCCAATTTGCAAAAACAAAAAATATATATAAGTATAGTTTCTACTGCCTAACCTTCTATTTACATTACAGCACAGGGTTCATTATCTTTAATAGATTAAAACGAAATAAATTTTGTAGATAGTGAATCTAATTTGGTGACTGAGTAAAATTAAGATATCTGCAGGAGAAAGATATGGATTTATTTCTGTGTGATAAAAGTGAGAGAGAGTTCTGTGCATCTCTCAGAAATGCCAATAGAAGTATGAATAAACAGATGTCTGATCACATGGGGCTTTTTCTTAGGCTGTGTTTTGGAAAAATTTTGTTAATAACTGCTGATAGTACTAATGTTCCTTCAATCCAGCTTTACAAAGCTTTTTAAAAGGTACATTATCTAGCAATATTTCAAATCTATGACTTGAAAAGTCATCAGATGAATAATGATATATTAGACCTGTTAAAACAAGATTTTTTTAATAAGGGAAACCAAGTGGTTCAGTACATCACAGCAAATGCCAGAAACAAACATCAGTAATATTCAAAAAAGTTATATCCTAGTTTTTCATGGTAAACAATTCTAACACCAGTCATCCATTTAATACAAGATAAAAGCCACTGTAGAGAAAGTTTGCTTGCAAAGAGGATTGTTATTTTCTGTTGAGTCTAGAAACTAATACTAACTTTCAAAGATTATTCTTTACAATAGATCTCCTATGTTAGAAATAAAAGGGAAAAAAAAAAACCAAAAACAACAACAAAAAGATGTCTAAGGAATCCAGGGATTTTCTTTTTTCTTTTTGTGTCTTTAACAATTACTCCAGCAGAAATATAGTTGCAAGCAACTTGCAGAAAGGCAGAAAAAAGAACAACATGAATTTAACTGATGCTGTAGTTTTGCAAATTATGCTGTAAATACAAATAAGGCTTTCCCAGAGCAACATATAAATTGGATCCTTTCTAAATTCCCAGAGTGGTTCAGGGAAAAGCTATCTGTATTAAACAAGTATCCAACTCTTACTGTTCAGTCAACTAACAGCATCCAGCAAAAAAGCTTTTGAAGAATTTACAAGAAGCTGGAAGGCATCCAACAATTACAGAAGGAAGGAAACTTAACAAGCAGAAAAAAATTGGGAGTACTACTGCTTCCAAGCAATGCATTCTGTCAACATGGACATTAGGCAATATATACAGGCATATGCTCCATGTGCTGACATACATATGAATGCAAGTATCAACTTCTAAATTAGTATGGGGAACAAAGCTGGTAGTAGATAATGGTAATTTACAAAAGCAGACAATAACGTGGACTGGATTCAGAATTAAAATATAACATTTGTGTATGATGTGCCATACCTCACAACACTGGTGATTGCAGATAGAATATTAATCTGCAAAAGGGTTTAGACTTCAGAAGCAGAGTTTAGAAAGAAGCAGAGATAAGGTATCACAGAAATAGCAGAAAAATCACTATGAAGTAGAAACCACAGATATAAACAAAAAGCTATCCTATAATAAGAGGACAAAACCAAATCTTCTTAAAAATCTTTTGCACAGAGGTGCTTAAAGCATATTTTTGCAAGAGTTTTAGGTATACTAAATCAGAAAGAAAAAACATCTATTCCCAAGAGCCAAATATCTCACCAAACTCATATATCTATCAACAAACCCAGATATCTATAGGCCTTATGGTCTTAAAAATCATGGGATGTGATTTTTTTCACTTATGTGCGATACGCTATGAAAAAATTATTTTTTTATTTGACCCAAACTAGATGTAAGAATGTAACACAAATAGTTTTTAAATCCTCTCCAAAATATATTTCTCCTTCTGCCATCCTAACAATAAGAGTTTTCATACTGTGCCTCTAGCTGCAAAAGATAGACTTAACACTACCACTTCAAAAATAAAAATAATAAAAAATGAAATTAAAAATAAAATAAATAAGGAAGAATTACTCAATTTTTAATATATTTTATGCTTATATCTTGCTAGTCTTCTCAGAAAAGATGTCTTCATGTGTTCTTTCCTTTTACTGGAAGGAACAGGTTCAATTAAATAACTTGCCTGACCAGCAAAAAAAAGACATTAACCAGAACACCATGTCTGCTGAAAGCCAATTTTGTCATCCACAGCCCCAAAATTATGAGTTAGAAGACTCTTGTGTCATTTGTATCCCTTCCCACAAAGGATGTAGCTCTTGTTATCTAAAAAGCAGCTGCTATTTTTAAAATCTTACAGATTTAGAGACTTCAATGATTTCTAAAGCAGACAATATATTGATGACTACCTGCAGCTGAGGAAGGTTTCAAACAGTTCAAAACTGAACAGAAGAAATCACACGTGGGATAGGTAACATAAGACTTATTAGGTAAAAGAAATTCAAAGAAATTGAATGTTTTTTATTATCTTTTTGCTGGAATAAACAAGATCTATATAACACTATATATGAAAACTCAAACTAACATTTTGTCTGAAGTGTAATGCATTCAAACTTGGGATAGAGCCACTTATAGTGTCATAAATAAATTTGTAACAAAGTCAGGAAAAAAGCCCCACCAAAACTAAACAAAACAAAACAAAAAAAACCAAACAAAGAAAAAAAACAAAACAAGTCAACTCCAGTGGTGGAGTCACTAACTCACCAACTCCTGAAAATGATGCTTTCAAAAATATCTCTCTAGGAGGTTATTATTCAGATCCACAGAGGACCTTCCAGCAGTGATTGCTTCCTCGCATTCAGAAACACAAGCTTAAAAGTCTTGTCCAAACTCACAAATATTTAATTTTAGGAGATAGATTTCATAACTCAAAAATATCTGCTCTATTATATTACTAGAAGATCCTCTGTTTTATAAAGGAAGAATAAATCCCTGGAGACTGACAAAACACACCCTTCCTAACAATGTTTCTCAAGACGGCAGATACACTTCAAGCTGCAAACACACATCTGTGTTTGTATTAGGTTAATGCACATAAATATGTCTCTGCTTTAACAAAAGTCACAACAGATTATTTTGTCATCATACTTCAGAATGAAGTGACTTTTCTCCTTTCTACACAAATTTTAGCTTTAGGAACTCAATCTATAATTTTAATGACAACACTTTCTACTTAGCAATAAGGTTTTGAACCCAGTGTTTCCAAAAGTACCATCCCAATTCAGAGACTACTATACAATCATGGGAATTAAAAAGAAAAAAACAGCCCTAGCCAATCCATTTTATTTAGTTTTGCACAAAGGAATTCAGTTGCCCTGCAGCAGGGTAAGAAAGAGGATTCTGTACCCTCCTGACATTGATTTCAATGCCAGTTAGGATATTAAAGGAATGGCACTTGTGACTCAGCTGCACTGAGCTATTTCTGTGATGAAACAGTATAATAAATCCAGCTTAATTTAATGGGTACATTTTGCTTACAGCTAATGCTTGTTTCTGACAGAAACTCAATTCCAAGTTCCTTCGGCGAGAGACTGTCTTTTCCACCACATATTTTTAACATGCAGGACAAAAAGGCTGAGATTCAGAACAGAAACAAATGCAGCAGACAGAACCCACTTGTGAATCAGCTTGACATTTGCTCTAGACAGCTATTTCAGAACATTACTGTTTAACTTTGGGTCACCCAATTAGATGCAGAGTAACTATGTACAGGGAAAATCCCCGGTGGCTTTGTGTCATGTCCAGAGCAGGTAAATGACAGGATTTTCTGCATCAAATTTGCCAATTAAATATTTTTGCAAACTTCAGAGTGACGGAGACAGGGGAAAAGAATGAAAATGCTCCTTCCCAGCCAGTTTCTCCATTCTTGCTCACAATCACTTTTGAGTTCAACATTTCATTATCAGATGTGCCAACTGCAATTTAATTAGCCAGGAAAGCCTCATTACAAAAAGCTAGTCTGAAGAGCTTGGTATTATGAAGACTTAGCTATTGCTTCACTTTATGGAGCTGTAAGTAGGAATGTTACTCTTGCCAGCCTTTTCTAAATTGAATATGACAGCTTTGATTTTTTTTATATGAAATATAATATATCAGGTTGAACAACAGGATAAGCTAGAGCTTTAACCACTTGCAAGGTTTTGTGAAATATTAAATCAGAAATTTATTTACTATATATGCTATACACCTTAGAGTTGCAGTTTAAAACCTCAAGACCTCATTTATAAAAGTAAATATATAGTTGAGCATGTAGGATTGCATGTTTCTGTGTAACACATTTATAATATATACAGGCAAGGGGAAATTGCATGTAGCCACATATATTAATGTGTTTCTGTATCCCATCTCTCATATACATGTGCACAGGAATCACTGGATGCAGATGCTTGGGTTTGATGGGGTTTTATAAAGCCTCAATGAAAATTCAAGATGCCTGTAAACCTCCTGACTTAACACTCTTCCACAAATTCCTGTAAAACCTTCCTAGGTTTTATCATCTGTGAAATCAAACATAGAATAGAATAGAATAGAATAGAATAGAATAGAATAGAATAGAATAGAATAGACTTGTTACATTAGCAGGGATCTACAGTGATCATCTACTCCAACAGCTTGACCACTTCAGGGCAGACCAGAAGTTAAGGTCCATTATGAAAAGCATTGTTCAGATGCCTCTTTTAAAGACATTGACAGACATCTGGACATCAGCATATGGGGATTTTTTGCACCTTAACTCAGGCACAGGTAATCCTTTTAATTGGATCACAACAGAGCAGCAGTAGGGGTGCCTTTTCCTGGCTGCTTACCAACCAGGCAGCCTGGTGCACATGCTGGTCCCTGTCTTTGTCCCTCCCCAGGGGTAGGACTCCAAACTTCTCCTTCATGAACTTCTGGGGGCTCCTGCCTTGGCAGGGTATGACTCTGGGGTGACACAGAGAGCAGCACCAAGTGGTGACTCCAGCCAGGGAGGGAATTGGTTGTGGCTGTAGCGAGGCTGCACCGGGTACCACAGGCTGGTAGGAGAGCAGAGAATCAGGATGTGAGGGCAGAGGCTGGTGCTGAACAGCTCTTGAGTGGCGTGGGGTGATGGGCTGTGGGGCACAATCTGGACCTGGAGAACCCTCTGCTGGAAATATCTGCCCTGGGGCTGGCTACAGGAATGGGCCTGGAGAAGGAATGCACTAGCCTTCAGAAGGAACAGAAAAAGAGTCTGGAGCAGCCTGGCACATACAGAAGGACCCCTCCACAACCATCCCACCCTACCCATCAACAAAAGGAAAAAACCATGAGGACAGCAACACCACCTGTTCATTACACTGAGACTTTTCCTGTAGTTTTCATGCATTTGTTTTATTTGAATAGTTTGATCTGAAAGGCTGGGAACCCTTGAGAGCTGGTGCCTTCCCAAGCTAACTGGTCTGGTCAGCCCCCAAAACACCCTCCACGGCAACGATGCTGTGTCAGCCTCTTATTAGCAGGAAAGGTGTAGGGGCTATTTGTCCTCCTCTGGCCCACAGCAGAGCTTTCACTGCCCTAGCTAGAAGTGGAGGGCTGAAGCACAGCCTCCCCTGCCTCCTTCTGAGTCTCTTTGTACTCTGCAGGGATGGAAATTGCAGCAAAGGGGGTCTTCTGGTTGTCTGAAGCTAACCTGGACCCCCTCCACTGGCTGTGAAGTGGTGTTGGGGAGCTCACTGGCACTGGGTCTTGCAGCACTGCTGAAGGAGGCTAGGATGGGGTGAGACTCTCCTCAGGAGGTAGCAGGGCCAGGGACACAGGTTGCTTCCTTGCTCCTGGTGGCACATCCTCTCCTGCCCTGCCAGCCTCTGGTGCACCATTGCATAGCTACAAGTGCATGTTGCTGCACAAATATCACCATGGCAAAGATCTTCAGCTCGTTATGGACACAGGAGGAGTGCTGGATAGCTCTGGAAGGTGTTCATCCAGTTCAGGGCCTGGAGGTTGCCCACAGGATGCCAGGGTATCCTTTCTGAAGCCCACTATTAGGGTGCTTCTTTTCCTCTTCCTCTTCTCTCCAATATAATATTTGTCACCTTAGAGGAAAATATTCCAGCTATGGTCTTATGCAGCATGCTGTGGCTTGTGCCCAGGACAAGAATGTTTTTCCTAGACTTCCAAGCTTGCAAAGGTCCTCTGAATTCTTAAGAAAATTTATTTCATTCCATCCCTTCAGGCCTGGAGGGGCCTGCTTTCTCAGCTGCGAAGGCACCACATGGCACTTGTGCTATGTGGAGGAGCGGCAGCTGACCATCGTCCTACTGAGCAGTGTTCAGCACAAGGTACCCAACAAACTCAGCCTGCCCCAGGAAACAAACGTAGATAATTTAGACAGCCTACTTTTGGGTTTTGGTTTTGTTTCTTTTTTTGGGGGGTCGGGGGGGGAGGGTAGGACACATTAAAAAAAGAAAGAAACTTAACATCTGGGCATCTTTAACAAGGCAGAGTGGTACATGTATTGTAGGAGATTATTCTATGATTCTACCTACAATAATTTAAAAGGTATCTAGAGGGAAATTAAAGTCTGTAGTCTTCTAGTTTCCTGAAAAATTACACTGGTGGTGGAAATTCTAATATACAAATAGAATCTTTTCACTGAACATCTACACTCTTCAGGTGCACATAGGATGATCTTCATACTCATCTCATAAATATTTACATGACCTATAAAGATATTTCTAGATTCACTCTCAATTCCAGTAGCATCTTAGAATACTTTCTGCAAAATTTCTTAATCCACATAGTGCCCAGTAGCATAGTAGCTAGTGGTGGAAATTCTTGACAACTCTAAAAAATACAGATAAAAGATAAATTTTACCTCTCATCAGAAGAGCATGAAGAGTTTTATCCAGAATTTTCTCTGAAGACATTTTGACACACATGAATCTCACTTAAGCAATGCCCAAACTCATATATGATATTATACTTTCATCAGTGGAGAACCTGGCCAATTATAGTATGGGAATTCTAAGAGGCAGGGAAGAGGGAGGGAAGAACATAAATGAAATTGTACTCCTTTAAGTTGTTAAAAAGTATAGCTATGTTATACAGCTCCTAGCACACCTGTAGGAAGCTGACGAACTTCCTTGGCTTCAGAGCTGCAGAGTCTGTTTGTGGGCCCTGAAAATATAACATTGTGTTTTTCAGGTACAGCATTGTCTTGGTTTGACAGCTCAAGGAAGTGAGTTTTCTCAGGCAGTTGGGGTCAAACCAATCAGTGTCAGATTTGAATATTGACACCTGGTGTGACCACTGAAGACAGGGACACGTCTCTAAGAACAGAGGGGGCTAAAAGCAGAGAACTCCCAGGGAAAGCTCTCTTTGGTTCTGGTCAGTGAAGAGTTCAGACCAGCCCTGCCCAGCCACAGGCTGGGTGTGGGAGGGGAAGCCATGCGGCCTGGAGAGGTTGGCCAGGGGCTGAAGGGACTGGAACCAGGCCGGATGGAAGGGTGGAGAAAAACTGAGATGTCTTTGTCCCCCTGCCCAGAGGGAGAGAGACAGAGAGACAGAGAGCCTGTGCCACCTGGAAATTTGATATCACGTGCTGGCAGTACGCTGGCACAGGAGAAGGTGAAGCAGTGGTGAGGAAGGTGCCCAGCTGTGGGAGTTCTGGGCAGCTGAGATTTCAGCTGTCCTGGCAGTCCGAGACTGTTAACCCCTTCCTGGACAATGACAGCATTGTGAAACATTAATCCTCCTTGATCTGAAAGAGAGATGGCCTGGGGCCTGAGATGTTAGAAGAAGAAATCTAGGTGAGAAGAGACAGTAGAATGGCTTTTGGCTGGACTTTCCATGTATAGCCATAGACAGAACAAATTTCTCCTGCAACAGAGACTGCATTTTTAGGGGGTGCAACGGTTGGAGCCAAGAGAGTGACCGGCTGCAGCGATGCCAGGAGAGTGACAGGAGTGGAGTGAGCAGAGAAAGATGAGGAGGGTGTGGTGGTGCCCTCAGTCTTCAGGGAAGAAGATCTCTGTTCTCGAGACCCTCGATCCTAGGGGAGGAGAAGATGGTGGGGCTGTTGTCCCAAAATGAAGAACTGTTCCTTGGTCCTTGGCACAGCATCCTTAAAGGAACCCAGTGAGCAGTTTCTGTCCAAGCACGGTGGTGAGAGCGCTGTACATGGAAGGAGGATGTAACACTGGCAGATTTTCTCTGGGCAATGCCATGTATGACATGGAAACACAAGAGATTGCAATCGTGTTTCCTGGGGGACTCTATGGTACAAGAGAGGGTCCTCTCTCCATTAATGGACTGAGAATTGATTATCTGAGGGGTGGTAACTTGATTGAGGGTCCAAGTTTTGTCTCATTGTGTTTTCTTGGAAATTGGGTGGGGGGAAGAGGAATGTTTTGCAAGGTTTTCATCTGAATTCTGTGTGTGTCTTATATATATATCTATAACTATAATTAGTTATAAGTTAATAAAGTTCTTTTCTTTGTTTTTAAGCTCCAGCCTGCTCTGCTCTGTTTGTGGTCGCATCTCACAGCACTCACCTGGGGAAGGTGTATTTTCATGGGGGCACTGGCATTGCACCAGCACCAAACCATAAGATGTCCATAAGTCTAGGTCTTCATAAACAACAGTTTTTTTCCTGGAACTGCTCTCAAGAAACGAGGTAAAACAAATTCTATTGAAGCTGTTTATTATAAATCAAGCACTTATATGTAAAAAAATTTATATCTTTGTATTATTAGTTTTAAAGTGAATTAACAGAGCTCTATAGAAGCAGCTGGTAAGGGAAAGCCTATGGAAGCTAAGTTTTAGACTATCCTGGTCTCTTCAAAAGAGATTAGTGTATTGAATATATAGCTGTCAGACAACTTGCTTTGTACAACTGCAGCATTGCTGGACACGATGTGGCTGTTGTTTATTCCCTGTATTATTTTTCTTAGTTGTTAGAGTTCAAAACAAACATAGATAAACTAAAAAAGTTTATTTACCTGTATTTTTTATTTAATTCTGAGCAATCACACCGAAACAAAAGTAAAATCACCTAAACTAAAACAATGTTTTTAATATCCAGAAAGTGTCTGTTCACACTTCATAAATAGGGTGGAAAGAATGAGAACAGCCAGTCATATAATTATTAAATACAGCAATCACACTGTTTTACTTATTAGAAGATATATTCCAGATGGGCTCAAAATAAATTAAACACTACCTAATAAATGTACATCAACATGCCATTCTAATCTAGCTTTTTCATAATACTTTACACAGTGAGACACGGGAATGCATTTTCACTTTTGTACAGCCTGTCAATTCCATCTTAAGACTTTTTTGTTTCTGCTGTGAATATCATCCACAGCTTCAGTTCAGTACCATCTGCTATACACCTTAGGACTCCCAAACAACAGCCTTTCCCTTCAAAATAGCAATCATTTGGGGTAATAAAATCCCCTACTGAGTTGGTATAATTTGGGAGGCATCACACAAACACAAATTTCATTTAATGTTTCTCCATCAACTATTTTGCCTACTTTTTTCCTTCATTTTTATTAGCATTTTGAAACAAGTTAGATAGAATTGGTCTCTTTTTGCCTGCTGATTCAAAAGTGATAAAATGTGCTAGAGAGACAGCATGTTAAATTTTCTGTGCTGTGATACTGTCTTCCTCAGAGGTTTATGAAAAATTGTCACCTTTCTGGAAACCTTGTCATCACTTCTCCAGTTCTTAAAGACAAGAAAAGAGATAACGGCAAATTCCAGTGCTAAGGTGGCAACTGGTTTGAAGACAACTGAGCAAAGACAAAGGGATTTTTTTTTAATAAATGTCCTTTGAAACAATTCTTCAAATGTTTCAAATACTCAGTCCTGATGTGTCCAACACGAAATTATCTGCTTTAGAAATTTTCCTTAAGCTTGAAAAAAGCCTTTAACAACCCTGTAGTATCTTCTAAATTAAAAAAAAATAAAGTTGGATCTTCAAAAGTGCTTCCAAGAGCATATCATGGCTCGTACCTAAGGCAGTACTACACCTTGTGGAGCCAGAGTCTCAGAATCTGAGAATCTGAGATTCATGTGTGGTACGGGTACATAAGTACTACCAAAACAAGTGAGTTTGCACCAGAAACATCTACCGGCTGTTGCACAGACCTTTGTATTATAAACAGGGAAAACCAGCCTGTAAAGTTAAATGACACTGTGAAAGGACTGATTCCAGAATCCAAGCTAGCTTCACTAGCTCTTGTTTTTTCTACAGTGTGCACTGAACCCATCCACACACAGACTAAGTGCTTGGGAGCTTTGCTTAGTTTTCATTAGTACCCAAAACATATCATCTAGCTTTGTAACTGTGTGCATACTGAGTTTTTCCTGTTCCACAGTTCAGCATCACAGAGCACAAGTACTCACAAGACTAGACTAGACTGCTGTATAATTAGGAGTGTTGCCATCACAGGGCACTTCAAATATCCCTCATACCCATAACATTTAATTTTCTTTAGTTTGCTTATTGATGCAGGAAATTATTAAAGCAAAAATTAAATGAAAATTGACTCCAGCTATGCTAAAAATGTAAGTAGTTTCTCAACTGTTTAGTCAATTCCTAACTGAAAATGCACTGTACTTTCTGTGTATTACAAAACGAGAAGGGCATAACAAGATTGTAAATTAAGGCGTTGTTTGAGGTTTTATGAATAGCTAAGATGACCTTGTCTACTTGAAAATAACCAGAACAGTGGTTATGGTCCAGGAAACTTACTTACAAAAAGCCAACAGGAATCAAGAGTGTTTGGATACAATACACATTAAATTAGATAGCACAATGTACATCAGGCTGAGGCTTTTTTTTTTCAGCTATCATAGAGAAATGCAGTTTGACTGTAAAACCAATCAAATAAAATTCCAGGAACAGCTGAGCACTTACTAAAACCTGCAATAAGGACTAACAGCTAGTATGAGATGAGAAATAAAATTATCTCTGTTTGAAGTGATTGCTTTAGTCATGGTGCAGATATAGCAAGGATATTCTTCTGTATTTGTTTTTTTCCTTTTTTTCTTTTTTTTTTTTTTTTGTTGGTTGGCTGGTTGTTTGTTAGTTTCATTGATGCATTAGTTGATTGGTTGATTTGTTGTTACACAAGTTTGTTGTAACACAGAATTAAGAATTTTGTACTTAATCATGAACTATGCCATGTCACATACAGGTTCATAGGTCTGTACAAGAATTCTACACTTACAGGATCACAGAATGGATTGGGTTGAAAAGAACCTTAAAGTTCAGGTTCTAACTTCCCTGCTGTGACCAGGGACACCTTTCACTAGACTAGATTGCTGAAAGCCCCATCCAACCTTGCCTTCAACACTTCCAGGGATGGAGTATACACAATTTTGACAAAAGTGATGAAAAATTAAACAAGTGTTTAGATACCATGAATTTTCAAAGCCAGTTTCCCTTCAGCAGTGAGTTTTTTCACCAAGCTTCAGGACTCAGCAGTCCACCATTTAATTTGAAGATTTTTGAGAAAGCAGGCTACTACCACATGCTTTTGAAATTAGTTGCAGCGTGGCCCTCTTGGGCAATTTCATAGTCATCTGTGTCCATTAACATCACTTGTTCTTTATCTTTCATTTCTTATTCCAATGCATTAATATGTATCCTCTGTTGCTTCAGTAGTTCATTCTTTTCATGTCATGAGTTAATCTTTTTTTTCTGAGAATAAATACTTCTTATTTAACCTTCTGATATTCCTCTTAAACGAGCACATAGCAGGAGATAGCAGAGAAATAAGAAACTATATGTTAGAATCAACAGCAAAAAAAAATTCCTCTTGATAACTGCAGTCAAAAGCCTTCAGAATACAAGCT
This sequence comes from Chloebia gouldiae, assembly GCA_003676055.1. NCBI lineage: Eukaryota > Metazoa > Chordata > Aves > Passeriformes > Passeridae > Chloebia > Chloebia gouldiae. Next base: position 3,163,385 of record QUSF01000039.1, read on the forward strand.
GGGAAGGCAATTATACAGAAGACATTTTGGTCTTTGTGCAAAAAATTAACTTTGTTAAGTCTCTGTGTTACACTGTCTTAACTTGAATTATTTCATAACCCGTAAGTTTTGTCTGGTTCAGCAGAAACCTCATAAAAATGCATCTTACTTTCAGCCACAGTGCCAGAAAGAAACACGAGATACTTCACCTCCATGACTTTGGAACTATAGTTACACCATAATTTTTTTTGTACATGTATTAGATACTAAGTAGAGCATAAACAGGGACTATACAATGTGTCACTTCAAAGCAATAGACAAACTTATTACCTGTATATCTTCCCTGGAAGGTATAAGGTTCTCATACTTAGCATCTGAAGGCCACTGTTTAAAGCACAGAACATATTAAAATCAATTTTTATTTACCTGACTTTGAAAATGAATTAATCTTTTAATGTCTATAAATTGAAACACTATGTTTCAGCTGGTGGTTCTCTCTGACATCAGAATTCACAAGCACGCTTGCATGAATGCAAAAACGAAGAGAATCCTGCACACAATAAGGCAAATCATCATGATGATAAAGCCCCAGTGTCATCATCACAGCAATGGAGAACACAGGAGCTGGTGACACATGAAAAAGACAACTGCATAGAAGATTTTGAAGAACAGGTGGAAAACAATCAAACAAGAAAAACACTAACTGAGACCAAAACAAAACAATCTAGCTTAACTTGTAATTATATTTAATGCTCAAAAACATAAATTTCCTTCTTAAATTTCTTTTTTACCAATTTAAAAATATGGAAGTCTTTTCTAAAAAGAGGGCCACCTATGGAGTAACTAATTCATATTATGGACAAATTCAACTGAAAAAGTGATAATTAAAAGAGGAAGCACTTCTTTTGTGACAGCTTCAGAATAAATGTAAACTGTTCTCTCATATGCCTTTGGTTAGCCTTTTGCAAATGGAAAAAGGAGAGAGAAAAAATCTTACTAATTGCAAACAAGTCTCTCTGCTCAATTAAAATTTAAACTAAGTGGAATAATTGTACATATGGCATGCATAACAAGAGCAATAACAACCTGTTCAATTCACTGCAATGGAAATCTTCTCCTGCTGTTAGTGATATATAATGTCACCAAATTTAAGAAACTGAATTAAATAAAAGTCAAAAATACCGTTCCTTAAAAATCCTTACAGAATGAAAAAACAAGTACCTGACAGGACCTCAGGAAATATGTTTATGACTATAGGATGGCCAGAGGTTTAGGAAAGGATGACATTCATTGCATAGACCTGTTTCCTTGTGCATGAAATAACATCTCCAAACACAGGGGGTGCAAGATGCGATTGCAGCAACACCGTATTTTTAAGCTTCATAAATGCAAGACCTCAACGCAGTAGGAAAGAACTATAAATTTTGAGTCACATAAGATAAAATTTAATGTCGTGATCTCCATTATTAAAAGAGAAATTATTCAAAAGGGCTGTTAGTGAGACTCTGACACCAAACTTTTTTGTGATCATTGCTGACTGGTTAGCAAAGATTCTGTAATTCTGCCACAGATTAATATAATATTTTTGATTATTTGCAGCATCTGTACCAGTATCAAAATGTTCAGTCCATTTTACATACACAGGCATTTGACTTCCCAACAAACAGACCTCGGCTCCTTGTCAATTAGAATGTTGTGAAATGATACTGCAAAATTTATGACCATCATCAACAGACATCTTATTCCTCAGTATGGTTATCTGACTACTGTGTCATATGTCATTAGGCCTGAGCATTACAGTATTTTCTTTCTTGATGTCCATTCTCATTAATTTCTTTGAGCTGTACGTAATACAGGCACTAGAAACAGCTGACAATCTTTTCTTTTAAACAAGGTTTTTACTGATCTAAAAGTTACCCAGTTGCATTTTTAATAGGAAAAAAAAAAGCCAAGACATTGTTCCATCTAAAAGAAAAATGGCAAAAATTAGCATAAATAGTTTTGAATCAGTGTTACACAGGCAAGAAAAAACTATCAGTGTTACCATCCTTTGATGGATTGTGGAAAAGAATAAACCATTTACATGGCCTTTTTAAATCAGTTTTTCCAGTATTTTTCACAATGTGAAACACATTTCTAATCACATCAAAATTGAAGATTTCATGTTCTATAAAAAGATTTTATAGCGATTCATGGATAGATAGCATCCAGCCTGCAGTTTGTTGGTTTCATAGAATTCATTTTCTTATTGATAATTTCGTTTTAATTCTATATATAAAAATCTGTTGTCCTAAACATGACTTGAAAATTATTTCCTTTTATTCTAATGACTTATGTTTTTATTGGTTTGGTTTCAGATTTTTTGTTTGAGGCTTTTGATATACAAACCAGCTGCATTCTTCAAATGCACATCATGATACTCTAATCAGCAGGCTGAACAAGAAAGAAAGGAAAGGAAGGGCTTATAGAGAAGGACACACTAATTCATCACCCAGTCAGTCTTCATTGATTAGGTTACTGTCAAGTCCTTATTTCTTCTACCCCTTCCAAAATAGTGATTTCTTCTTGAAAATAAGTTGCATTTAATTTTCTGAGGCAAAGAAAGACATAGTAGACATGAAACAAAAAGTTATGTCCTTTAGGGGAGTGACAGTCCAACGTCTACCTCAAGTTAACGTGAAAATATCTGATGGACACATCATGGTTATTCAGAAATAGCAATCTAATAATTATGCAAATCAAACCTTTCTCTGTCAGAGTGCAGGGATTTACATAACTGAGAAATAAACATACAATTATGGGTCAGTGATGGCACAGCATCAAGGTACTTGAGAGGAAATCACTGTATTTAAACCAAAAACATGGAGTTATTGAGGGCAATAGATGTAGCATATTAAGCCTCAGTCTACAAAAATATGAAACCTATGAAAAATCTCATTCTGTGTGCCAAAATTAAGTACAAATCCTCAGCTGCTAAAAGCCTACCCAGCTTCACTGATTGAAATGGAGCTGCAACAATTTCAATAGCTAGAAACAGAGCACTGGTAGAATGAGTCAGTGTGCCTTGCAATCAAGATAAAGACATGGAACTAAGATAAAAATTCTTAGAGAATTACAACCTTTCCCACCCACACCTCTCCCTCATTTCCTCAGCAGAACCAATATTGTTTGGAACTAGGATCACCCCCAATGTTATGAAGACCTGATCAATTCCCTACCAATACTGAAGGTGCAAGTGGAGCAGTAGTCTCCCAAGCTCTCTGCTTATGCTACAGATCAGCACCCACAGGGTTAGTGGCAGATGCTTGGGCAAAACCTTTTTGCCTAAAGATGGGATTAAATTATGTTTTCTGGTGTAATCTTCCTCCAGTTATAAGGGGTAACGGCCTGGCCTATTTAGTTTAATTTTAAAATTCACAAATGCATAAAAAGAATGTTTGAAAGTTAAATACTATTTTTACCTTTTTAAAATTTCATTAAGAGGAAGTAGGAAAAAAATGCCTGTAATAGAAAAAATAAATCTGTCACACTTTTCCCAACATTATTTAAAAGACTAAAGACTTTGTTAGAGCCCTCACAACAGACTATAACCTAATTTTCAGCTAACTATTAAAAGATTATATAATTTTCTATGTATCTCTTCAGACCCTGAAAGTTTGGAATCTATTCCTGTTTGGAATTTTCAGATTTGTCTTTTCTTCAAGCAAGAACTTCACTACAGTTTTTCAGCTCAATTATCCTACTTCCTAAATTATTTAGCTTCCTGCCAAACACTGTTTCTATCTCTCCCTTTTTGCTCATGCTGAAATCAACGCCATCAATCCCTTGAGTGTCAATCAAGAGAAGAGAATTAATGATGTCACATAATCTTGTCCCATGTCACAGACATTTCTTAAACCATGTAGTAAAAAGAAAGAAAAGCATGCTAGACTCAAGAAACCAGATGACATAAACACACATATAGTCTGTATTTGTTCACTGGAACAGGGAGCTGGAAGAACAGGGAAAGATTTCCCTGAGTGAAAGATGACTATTAAGCTTTAGTACCACCTCATACATTATTATCACAGAAGACATAGGAATTCCCAGTTTGAGAAAAATAGCTTTGTCCTTACCTTTAGCATTTGCTGCTATTCTGTTGAAATTTCATCCATACACTTGACAAAAGAGCTCTGGCCTTTAATTCATCCATTTGCTTGATTGTTTGTTTGTTTTGCAAAAGCCTAAATGAACCCACACAATCATTTCTATTTAGGTGGATGAAATATATTTAAAGGCAACTGAAATAACATTATCATATCAATAATGAATGCACATATTGGGGTTTTTGTGTGTGAAATCTGTTTCCTACCTGTTGGGTTACAAGAAATTGTCTTCAAAATCTTTGTTTTCCTCTCTCCAGTTTCACTTTGAATTGTTATTCCACAAGCAGTTAGAAAAACACAGTGCAAAAGTGTCACAGAAACAACACTTGTTTAAAAAATCAACCAAAATGTGTGTGTTCTCATTTGTCAGTATGAAACATATACTTCATAATTATAAGCTACTGGTTGTGATAAAAATCTGCTATATAAAAATATTTCTATAACACAGACTCAAAAAATATAACAAATATGAAACAAAGTAATTACTCAAAATGTCTCATTAAAACAAAGAATGTGTACCATACAACATATTAATTAGGCTTTATATCAGCACTGATTTTGAAAGGAATATATTTTCTCTTTTTAGATTGAAACAGGTTTATTTTAAAATAAATAGAAGAATTTAAATACAAGAAAAATATTTTTATGCCTGTGATATTCAGTGACTTCCCATTGGCCTTATACAAGTGTTTTCTGCTTCATGTTTATCCTACTTAATCTTTCTAAATTGAAAATTTCTGCAGTAGATTTAGCAGAAGCTATTATTCATTTTAGCAGAAGATATAAATTAAATATATTTCCACTCTTATCCAAAAGATCATATAAAATGTGGTCAATTGCTTTCCTTTCATTCAAGATGGTTTGAAAACAAAATATAATCCAGAACTGAGTCAAAAAAGTCCTTTTTCTCCTTAGCTACATGCGTGACCCTGGAAAACTACAGTTCATATATCCCTAAAATCATGGAAATGTTAAGGTTAAGTTTGGGAAAGATCTCTATTAAGTTCAACTGTTTAACTAACCCCTTTGTGGTCATCACTAAACCATGTCCCCAGCTGCCAGACCCACACGCCTCTTGGACACTTCAAGGGACAGTGATTCCACCAGTACCCTGGACATTCTGTTCAAGTTTGAACATCATTTCAGTGAAGAAATTTTTCCTAATATCAAACCTAAATTTCCTCTGGTGCAACTTGAAGCTGCTTCTTCTCATTGCGTCACTCTGTTACTTGGAAGAAGAGGTGTACCCCCATCAGGCTACAACCTCCTTTTAGGTAGCTGTAGAAAGCAGTGAGGTCTTCCTTGTCCCTTCTTTCCGCCAGGCTCAACAATCCCAGGTCCTGTAACTGCTCCTCATGTTGCCAGGTGAAGAATTTCTTGCCCCTAGTGGGCTAATACAATGATAATTTTGCAAAGTCATGGAACTGTAAAATCAAAATTTACAATAAACATTAATCAATGAGAGGAATAAGAAATTTCACTTCATTGATATAAGGGCTCACAAAATAATGAACTAGACCAGATATGTTAACTTCTCTCCTAATTTGTAAAAATAACCCCAGTTCATCATGTGGTCAGACACAACTGTGAGGAGGCTGACCACTAGAGATCACCAACAACACCCTCAAGACAAAAGAGGCTATGGGCTGATAGAAAGGAATATATGTTAATGGCTTTGGGAAAAATATTGTCACATATACGTTACTTCTCGGAAAATGAACAGGTATGTGAAATATGGTATGCAAACAGGAGCCTTTTCCATATTCAGCACATAAAACAGGTGGAGCTATCCCCTGCATATCTGGTGTCACAATGAAGAATGCCCTGCTCCCAAAATACCAAAATTATAATCTTAGGGAGTTTTCTTTTTTGCAACACTCAGAATTTATATTCCCTATCCTTCCCCAGCTTCAAACTTGCTCTCTAGCACCTCAAAGTATTTCTTGAGTGAGGGGTCAAAAACTGAATACAAGTACACCACAGCCAAGTTCAGGGAAAGGATCCCTTCCTAGTTGTGCTTGACACACTATTACTAATATTCACACTAACAATGGCAACATAGAAACATGACATTGCTTCCATGCTAATTAAAAGCTGTAAATATTTTTCTTATCTTGATTTTCATATTCCTGTAGATTTTTCACACCTCCTTAATAAGTGCTCGGCATCAGCAGCAGTACCAGGCTGCTGGACAAAAGGAAAGAGAAAACCTCCACAGCTCTAAGAGTACTAGCAATCAAGACCTTGACAGTAACACATGGCAAAGACAGTGAAAATACTGGAAATTAACACTGAAAGGTGATTTTAAATTTCACCTTGTATGTTTTTTATTTAAAAGGGCAAACTAATTTTTTGCTTCCTGGTGGCTCCTAGTGGCTAAATTTTTAAAGAAAAAATGTGTGGTTGAGGTTTACTGCGCTTACATTAAAAGCTTACATTATTCAAACAGGTGGTGTTATAAGGTGAATTAGGAACCTAGAGTTTAGCAACAAATTTCCATTTCCTTTTTGATGACAACTCCCAAATAATGATACTATTCTTAACAAAACACTTGATTATCTTGCTTCAAAACACATTTCTGTAACAGATTAATTTCTGAGAAGTGAAATCTTCACTGCACATGCTTTTTATTTTTCTGTACAAAAGAAAAAAAATAAACCTAATATTCAACTGACTAATCAAATTCACTCTGAAATGTAAAGAGTTCATATAATTAATGTTTCTGATATTTGTATTTATCATTGTACTGGATTTGGCAAGGGTGAAATTTAATTTCTACACAGCCGCCTTTAGTGTTCTATGGTCTGCGTTTTTGGCCAGAACACTGTTGGTAGCACTCCTGTGTTTTGTTTATTGCTGAACAGTGCATGCTTGCACAGCATTAAGGCCTTCTCTCTTCTGCCTTCTCCCCCTGTGAACAGACTGAGAGTGGAGGGCACACAGCCAAAAGAGCTGACCAGTTCAGGCCAATGCATTGTCTCCTACCATATGACATCTTGCTCAGCAATGAAAGTTCGGGGATACAAGGAAGGAGGCATCTTTGTTGTTCTGGTATTTGTCTTCTCAAACAAACATTATGCTTTTGCCCTGCTTCTCAAGGAACAACATCTTCTGGGGAGTGGCAGACACTCCTCATTTTCCTTTCCATGCAGCTTTTATTTTTTTTATTAAAATGTTGTTGCCTCTATCTATGAGTCTTCTCACCTTCTTTCTTTTTTGTCCACATTCTGCAAATGTAAGTGAAGAGCTAGGTGGATGTTGCTGGGGCAACCCGCTACACTCACTCTATGATTTAACATGGTTTTTTGCACTATCCATTCACTTTAATTTTTCTTTTCTACTGCTTGCTTTCCCTGATTAACATATTCACTGGAAAAACTTTACTTTTTCACCTTCCTTCCCCTTTATATTTCCTGTGGAAAATTATGTTTGAATATTTTAAAAATACAAGGATAATTCAATGAGACAAATGAAACAACTATGTGTGTCTCTGACGACACACAAAATAAAGATTCTTAAACAAAATTATAAGATGTGTCATTTTCATAGAACCATAGGACGTCCTTAGTTGCAAGGGACCCATAAGAATCATTGAGTACAAATCCTAACCTTGCACAGGACCCCACAAAAGTCACACCATGTGCCCTAAAGCATTGTCTAAATGCTTCTTGAACTCTGTCAGATTGTGCTGTGACCACTTCCCTGGGGGAGCTTGTCCCAGTGTACAAACACCTTCTAGGTGACAAATCTTCTCCTGATACCTCCTCTGACTCAGCTTCATGCAGCTTTCTTGAGTCTTGACACTGGTCAGTATATTCTGAGGATAGGATAAGGCATATGTTTAAGGTTTGAGAAATATTTAAGAATATCCATATAGATATCCCTCCAGAATCTTATAAACAAGCACAAGGACTTACCTTTGAACCTAATTCAAAATTTCCAAAAATATAGTCTGATTTTAAGGTGGAATATTTCATGATGTCAACACAGTAAACCTGAAGAATATTTTAACTGACATTGCAGAAATATCCCATGGGCTTTTGCATAAAAAATTTCCTGATGCAAAAAGAGTTCCTTCAAAATGAAGCACAATAATTTTGTTTCATTGCAAATAAGTGAATGAATTACCTGTGGAAAACTGAAATCATAATATGAAGACCCCCTAAAAGTTCTGTGCAGTAAGAAATCAGTTAAAATGTGAAACATGTGACTTCCCATTGAGCATTTCTAATATGATGACAAGAATCAAATTTTGTCAGCAAGCAACATGATGAATAATCACCAGTGTGGGCATCCATAGAAAAGCAGCACTTTTTTGTACATGCTTGAGTATGTGACAAAACTCTAATGTTGCACCACACAATAGTGCTGAAGCATGTACTTAATTCAGCTTGCTCCATGACATTTTATTCACCAACATAAAATAAATAGAAAAGAAAGAACAAAATAATTTTTTTTTAGAGGCAGTGATGGCTGCTACTCAAAGTAATAAGACAGAGCAGACATTCCAAAATCAGTGCAAATACCATGGAGACAGAACTCCAGATCTTCTCCAGAGTTGGTGAGAATTGTTTAAGAATGAAAAATGTTGCTGACGGTATTCATTAGAGAATTATGTATAAGGACAGAGAAATAAAATCCATTTTAGGGCAATTTTGGTACAGAATAAAACAAGTACTGACTAAACAAAAATAAAAGGGGAGAAGGAAGTTTCTAAATGTCAGAATACGAGGCTTGACCGCAACATTTGAGAGCACTATTAACATGAACTTGGGAAAAGGATGTAATGACATTTCCCATTCTGCTTGGCAAGGAAAACAGGGATTCATACATTTTAAAAAAAGCTTTATCTATCAGAAGGCAGGTTGATGGAGCAACTTTTACAAAAAGACACTTGAGTCTTCCCACAAGAACAACAAATGTAATTTTAAAAAGTTTTACTTAGAGGTTAGCATAAGATAATTTTGTAATATAAAACTATAAGGCTGGACAAATTTAAAATAATTATGCGTAGCCATCTTATTCAACATTCAGTAAAGACCAGGCAATCAAGTCAAGAAATATAGTGAAGAATGTGGTGGTTCAATTACAAACTTCATCGGCGCACTCTCTTAATGACTTCTAAGCTTGGTACAAGATCTTAGAGGACTTTTTGTTAAGTACAAAGTACGAAACTTTTTTGTTAAGTACAAAGTACAAAAATCATTGGCATGGGGCATTAACAAAAACAATCAAAATAAAAATACTTCCAATAGGCAGTTAAAAGAAGAAAACTGCAACTGCTCACTTCAGGTAACTAGAGCACTTGTTCTGCTACTGCCTATCCAGCTATATCAATCTAAATTCTATGACTGCTTTCTTTTGATATCTTCAGAATTTTTCACCAGATATATTATTAATATCAAATTTTAACTTCTTTTATGAGAAAGAACTACATTTTCAACATCAAAAATAGTAAGAAAATAGTTTTCTAAAACAGCTAAAAATGCACTGAAGGTACCTGTAAACTTATGGGAGAAAAAAAAAAAAAAAGAAAATAGATATGGTCTAAAAAGCATTGTTGAAACAAGAAAAATAGTAATGTAATTTTTTTTAATTGTCAAGCAAAACAGTAAAATAATCTTGTGAAATTTGCATTCATTACATAAGTCAGGTTATACTTTCTATACTACATTAAAGCTGTGGTAATAATCACATGGTACTCCTCTTTTTCCTATCACATGATAATTTCTGCAGATCTCTCCATATAATTGGTGTGGAAGGGGGGGAGAGTAGAGGATAGCTCACATTTCTGGAAACAAATCTCACCTCTCAAGCTGAATCAGCAAGCTTCAGAAGCCTCACAGAAGAAAATTTACTAAGAATGGTGTTTCAGGTATTCAATGAAAATTGGCTTCACTGAGACAGAGTGAGACACTACAGGAATGAGAAAATATAGAGGTAACCCATTTGTGGGCCAGCGGGTTCTGTGAGGTAATTTGGCTAGAAATCAGTCGCAGAGTACTTACATTATGAGTTACAGTCACTACAAGCCCAAGTAGGATACGATATCCACAGGATATTTACAGCTTTTGAATCTAAATACATTGCCCCCTAGAAATGGAAGAGACAATTGTAGAAAATGTGCAAGCTGGAAATGAAGTGGAACATCTGTGAAGCTCCAGAACTATTCAAAAAATTTCATGCAATATAATGATGATGATACTGTAAATTCACATTCACTTTTTATTTTTGTCATTTTATGTAAGGATTCTGGAAGTAGAGGAAAGACCTACAGTGCACTTGACAGTCTTTTCCACAGTGATGGAAGTTTCATCTAGATACCTTAAACTTTTTTATTAAATTCTAAATAATCCCCTTCAATCAATTTCATTGCTACAGCGTAGTCACTGTTGTGGTCTTCTCCCTTCAATTCTACTCAAACACCTGATTAAAAAAAGAAAAATAATGTGAACATAAAATTCATAATTTTAACCAAACTGATCTGGACAGACACTAAAACGCAGGGAAGTGTCTAGCCTAAGGCTTGGTGCTGCAAAAGAAATTAATGTATACAAGGGCATGTAATTTCCTGAAAATTTCTACCACAACATCAAAAGTCAAAGGAGATAATGGGAGAGCTTTTCCCTTGGAAAAATGATTTTCAAAGCAATAATTATATGGAATCAATCATTCCAATGCTGGATAGCTTCCCTTCTAATAAGCCTTGCTACATCTAATATATGGCAAGTCTTTATAATAAAGTGATAGATATTACAGTAATCTTCAGAAGCACTAAAACTGCGAAGCAAAATCTTTGTATTTGAAAGTATACTTATGAAACCTGATTCCTAATAATTTGATCAAAATCTCTCTAAAGTGGTTGTGATATGGGACTAGCAGAAATGTATAACACATATATTTGTGCCTCTAGGCCATAATAACACCAATCCCCAGGATAAGGCAAACAGCAATACATGTAGCATTTGTGCTGGACAAGCCAGCCTCAGCAGCTGCATGCCAATCCTAGACATGCATCTTTTCTCCATCCAGGCAAGGAAAGAACAGGAAATGCCAATGAACCAAGGGGCTTTCCACAGCTTGCCCTACTATCAGTTCATTTTGCAGAACCAGAACAAGTAGGGTTAAATAAGAGAATTTAAGATTACTGGATGAGTGGGAGCTGTGCTTTGTGAATGTGAGAATTTGTGTGGGAACAGCCAGATTCCCCCAGGGTTTAGAATAAGATCAAGGTATAGAGTAAGAGTAGGGAGAAGGGGCTGGAGGCTGCTACCTGTCTCCCATATTTGACAGCCTCTGTCGGCTCCAGCTATTTGAGCCTCTTCTTTGTTCATACTACTTGTGGTGCCAAAAATATGTCACCTTAAGAATCTCAACCAGACGAGAAAGCAAGCCTCCCCTGCTCTTACCTGGCATTTCCTCAGCATTCTGCTTTCAGAAGACACATGAGTAGGTAGCTTTCTTGTCACCACAAAAATCTTCCAGATACACCACTTGTCTCGCTATCTGCCCTTATAGGAAGCCTCTATGGTTCCTCATGCGCCCTACAAACCAGCAGCAGTTTGCATCTGGCTGAGTTGGAAATGGCCTTGCACTTACCTTCAGACTTCTCACTCCACGTCTGTATGTGTGACATGGCTGCAATAGTAAATTTCCTACCCACATTACGAAAGACAGCAGAACATTACTAAGCCATGGCAGTTTCTAGTAACAGGTGTAATTGCTATGCTTTCTACCTACAAGGACAGCCTCTCTAAAATGAAAATGAAAATTCCTTTCCTACGAACAGAGGACCACAGAGATTCAGAAAAAAATTACCTTCCTGCTTCCCACAGTGTAGTACTTCTTAATATATAGATTTTTTGAAAGAGAGACAGCTAATTTGTATCTTGAAGTGACACAAATGAGGAGCAGCTAAATCTTCTGGGCTAGAAATATTTCCAAAACTTCAGAAAGCCAAGCTCATACAAGTTTGGAGGCATAATTTTTTTATAGACTACTGGTAAATGATAAATTAATAAAAGTCTTTCATGATGAACTTAGAGCTACGTGGACTAGAGCAGAGAGCATATGGTCTTTTTTACATGAAAGAGAATCTTTGTGACTATGAAGTGCTACACTTTGTTTACCATCCCTCTCAAAACCAAAAGAAGTCCTACAGCCTCTATTGTCCCTGCAGTACAGGATTTCTGCTAGCCAGTCACTCCTTGCTTTTTGCAAACAGATGATGAAATTTTACCTGCAAGAATAGACAGATAAATCTAAATTTCAGTTAGTTGTCTGTACATTGCTTTTTGCCATAGTTATTGTTGAATCTGGACACAGGCTTTCAGAATGCCCTTTTTGGTCAGAATGAAGACAAAAAGTAGGTTCTTAAATACAAATTTATTTTAAAGCTGAATAATAGATAAGTAATAAAATATTAAGGATGAAATGTAGAGTGAGACATGATGAAAAGGTAAAACAAGGAAAAATCATACCTGATAAAAGTCTTTGATAAGTAACCTTGATGGTAATAGTGAAGACAATTTTAAATTATACAGTACTAACCTAGTCTTCCTTAATCTTTTGATTTTGTTCTGTTATTGTTTGGTTTAGCTTCCATTAAAAATACTTTTATTTGCAGTTTAGATAAAAATTGTGCTCACGCTTCAAAAGACCTGCATAAGACATGAATCTGGAGAGAATCAATTTTTAAATAGCAATTTGACAAGATAGCCAGAGCAATTATAGGGAGGAAGAAGTGCATAACCCACACACAAATTCCAGTACCTTTGAAATTTAAAAGCTTCTTGAGGTATTCTAGGACACAAATTCTTCAGATGTGGAAGAACAGACCTGTTTATATATTGCAACATTAACAGAGAGTGAATAGAAGTCACAATACATTTTGTATTCCTGGCTGAAGATGTACATTTCTGATACTTTCCTAAACTCCTCTCTCCTGTACCATGCAATTATTGTCTCTCTAATATTTACAGCCACCTAAAACAACAACTGACCAAAGAACAAGTGAAAACTTTGAAGCTTCAAATCCAGGCAACAATATAAATTAAACCTTTCCAAAACTCTCAAGTCTACAATCATGCCTCTCAGACAATAGAAGACTACTCATTTAATTCAGAAACACCTAAAGAAATATGTTTTGTAACATTTTGGACTTTGTCTTTCCTAAAGCCTCAAGCCTTTCCCTCCATTCACAAATTGATCCTGAAAATACCTTATATTGTCTCCTAGAAATTCAGTAAATTAAATAGGAGAAAAACACCACGAAACTGGAAGGCCTTAAATAAACCTGAGTCTTGCACTTTGGATTGCAGTAACACATTGAACTTTATTTCAAAGTGCATATGCATCAATGTTTCCTTCCAATCATCTGACTCTTGATGCTGTACAGATAATTAAAGCCTTACATTTATTTTTTTTTAATGTTGAGAATGCAATAGTAGGCAGCAGTTTTCCCTTTAAATAATCTATATGGCTTGGTTAAATTAAAAATTCCAATGCAAAACTTGTCCAGAAATGTTTGTCTCTCTCCAAAATAAATGTTGGAATGATCAGTGAATTCTCAGTCAGTGGTCAATATGCCTTGGGCTTTCTTTGTTTCTGATATTTTTATGTCTATATGGTTTTCAAATAAAAGATAGAAATATATTATAAAGAATTCACTGGGAGTTTTTGAGGAAGGAAATTGAAATCATCAGCCAGATATGAAAGCTGTTGAAATTAGTAACTGCACAAAATACCAGGAATGGACTGCAATTCCCAGAAGATTGCATGTAAAATACAATACTTAAGTATTGCAAACATGGCTGACAGGTTTTGTTTTTTTTTTCCAGAGTTCATTCTTATTCCAGTATTACAGAAGTGCCACTTACAACTGTTATCCTGATAGTTCACAGCAGCACTTCCCATGTTTATCTGCGACATTGCTTTTAAATGGACCAGAAAAGGTCTGGAGCCAACAACTGCATAACCTACAATGAATAACCTACAATTTCTCCACAAGCTAGTTGCTAATGAGGCAAGACTGTAGTTTGTGAACATTTATTTCAGTGGAAATGCTTTACTAAACCCCTTTTTTTATAGTGGAAACAGTCAAACAGAGAATTTACCAGAATTAAAACACCCAAAAAATTTAATCCACATGAGTTCCCTGAGGGGACCAAAAACAGTAAGAAGGACAAATTATTCTAACACAACATAGAAAAAGAAATTACTATCAAAGTAATACTGACCAAGATACCTTACTGGTGACTTTAGAGATTTCATCTGAAACTCTTCTCACCTTCACTTGGCATTTTATATTTAAAACTATTTTACTTATTGACCTGAGCTTCTCAGAGCTACTCATATTTCTCATTTGACTTTAAACACAGAAAAAGCAACTTTTATTTTTTTCAACATCAAAAGTAAAACATCACTAGCAAAACTGTAACATCCAAGGACAGCAATACAATTATTTACTTAGAGAAAAATATCTAGCTTTACTGTAAAGCCTTGTAGTACTAAAGACATAAAAGGGAGTACTATAAAACATAGGAGATTTACTGGGACATTTCCACAGTTCTAGGTTAATAGCAAATGAGATGTAATCCCAAGATCATACTTTAAACAGGAAATCCTACTAACAGGTTATCCCGGTCTTCTTTAAGGGCCTCTTGCACCTGGGGACAAACGACCCCAAATGTCAGACTAGGGGTACAGACAGACAAAGCAGCTCTGCAGAGAGGAACCTGGTGGGTTACAGGCTGTCCATAAGCCATCAGTGCCCTTGTCCCCAGAAGGTCAGTGGTGTCTTGGGTTACATCAGGAAGAGTATGGCCAGAAGGTTGAGGGTGGTGATGTCCCTCCACTTGGCCCTAGTCAGCGACATCTGCGGTGCTGTTATTTTCCAGCTGGGCAGCTCCCAGCAGGCACTGATGCCCTGTGTGAGTCCTCCTCAAGTGCAGAGCTTTACACTTCTTCTCATTGAACCTCTTGAGCTTCCTGTCAGCACATTTCTAAAGGTTTCTCCAGGATGAGAGCACAATCCCTGAATGGCAGCACAGCCTTCTAATACATCAGCTACTCCTGCCAATTTTATGTCATCAGCAGACTTGCTGAAGGTACACTCTGTCTCATCCTCATAATAATAATTAGCTACTAATTAGTTACTAATTAAGATTTTAAACAGTCTCAGGCTCAGTACTGTCCTCAGGGATCACCAATTGACACTGGCCTCAAATTAGACTTTGAGCAACTGATCACCACACTCTGGGCCTGGCCACCTTTCCATAGGCCCAGGCATTTCAATGTGAAAGATTATCAAACTGGTCAGGCATGAACTCCTTCTGATGAAGCCACACAAACAGTTTCTGATGAAGCCACACAAACAGCTTCCCATGATGTTCTTGTCAGTTTGCCTAGAAATAGTTTCCAGGGACTAAAGTGAACTTTGCCTTCTGCCAATATTCAAGCATTTCTCCCAGGCACCATGAGCAATCATTTCAAGGCATTGTTATGGCAGGGAAGGGAAGTTCAGGGGAGGGGAGGGGATGGGAAGGGGAAGGGAAAGAGGAAGGGAAAACAGAATCCTGAAGTCTTTTCTCAATTATTCTGAAACTGAAAGCTCTGAGAATTTTGGCTTAATAAAATATATTCTTCAGCTAGTCCAAAGGCAAAAAGGAACCCTTATGAGTTATGGGACATCTTATGAGCAGAAACTTTTCTATAGGAAGACTTTCTAACATATACAAGACATACTTATAGCATAAAAGCAGATATACATTTTTTATCCATGTCAAGATGTCATCAAAGATCACTTCAATGCAATTAAAATACTATTGCTTTCTTTATACTTTCATTCCTGAACCATGAAGTACCATGATATGCCAACATGTTCTTTGACAGACAGTTCCTTAGCTATAGAGAAAGTAAACCTGGCAATATAGACCTCTTTAAAAAGTAAAAACAAAACAATACTTACTTTTTTTTTTCTTAATAAAGGTTTAATCTCCTTTAGTTGCCTGGTTTTATCAAGTGTTGACAGCAGTGTTTCCTGAAGTGACCAATATGTGACCACTGAACTCACCTTCTCTGAATGCCCTCAGAGCAAACAGATGACCTGGCATACATCTCTGGGGCCAGGGCAGTGCCACAAGCTTGGGATCAACTTATTTTCTAATATTTATCTTGACAGAAAGTTGTAGAGATACCACAGCTGAAAGATCATTGCAGTTTTGAAATCAGCAAACATTGAATAAGAATGAAACACTGAAAAATATTTTATCAATTTAGAGCCCTACAGTATAATAAATTGATTTTTGCAAATGTATTATTTTCTGTCATTACATAATACACAAGCTCAAAGGCTGACTGCTACAAATTGTCTGAATATATGTAACAAAGGAAAAAGAAAATGCAATGTTGTATATGTAAATTTGAACTCAAATATTGCTCTTGAATAGACTAAAACTGATTTTCAGTTCTCTAAGATGATATTCTTCTTTATAAATCTATTCACCAGAATTTGAACAGCTAATTTAATTACTTTATAAATGTCACTGTTGATTTTAGGAAAAGGCTGGAAGCATTAATGAGAAATAGAAACTCTGAACATAATCAAGGCATTATATTTAAGATACAATTGAATTTTAAACATAAAAAGCATCTTTACTAAGATTTTGCTGAACCTTGAGTAGTTATGTTGAAGCTGGCAAGAAAACAGAAAGTTCCAGGGAGTAGTAAGAGACAGTAATAATGATCCTTTGATATTAATGACAGTCGGCAGACAATGAAAACACCATGCAAATTGCCTATTTACACTCAGCAATACCAGAGCTGTTAATGGACCTGTGAAGTGAAGAAGAGACCAAGCTGTAGTAGAGAATGGAGTCACAGCTGGAATCAACCCAAGTAGCAGATTCAGCTATTGAAAAGAGATGAAGAGAGACTCTTCCTGAATTGGTCAGTGTATAATAGCTACTCTAGAAGTACAGAACCAGAGTTATGCTGAATTACAGTTCTATTTATGAGGACCAGTTCAAATGAGGTCACAAAATCAGGAGAAAAACCCTTATTTTCCAGCCTCCTCCCATCCGTTATGAAGCAGGAGCTGATGTGTGCAGAAAGTGACACCAAGAAAGCATGAACATTGTTAGTAATTGCTGACTTCTCACTGAGAGTTGCTGAAGTACTCATTTGCCATCTGGACCTCTCTAGAGAGGTTTGCTATGTACTGGGGGCTCACATTCCCAAAGTCACTAAGAGGCTGCCACACCTGGTAAAACCAGAGGACTACCCTGCACTCCTGCTCTTCCATACAGGGCCAAATTAGACTGCCACAAGGAGTTTGCAAAGTATCAAAAGGGACTTCACATCCTTCAGAAAGATGTTGAAGGGATCAGAACCCTTGGGTATGAATGGGTAGTGTTCTTCTCTGTACCCCTAGCTGGAGACTGGGGATCCAGAAAGAAGATGAACGGATCAAGGGAATGGTTGACTGCATGGCTGGTGCCATGCTCAGGGTTTTGGCTTCTACGGTCTAGGATGAACCCCTGAGAAACAGCTGCCCATCAATGGGGCTCACCTGACTGAGTGAGATGAACATGTTCTGGGAAGGAAACTGGCTGGACTTCTTGGCATAGCTTTAAGCCATAATCAACAAGGGAAAGTGATATATTTCTTAGGGTCAGAGAGGAAGGAAACAACAGCACTTCCAGGAAAGTAAATCATCAGCAAGAAACTAGGGAAGGATTCCCCCAAAAGGTGAAGAGATCTCCAGCACAGAAGGGACTATATGTATGTAGGTCAGAAAATAAATTCCAAGGAGAGTGTACTCCCATCTCTGGTAGATGAGCAGGGAAATCTGGTATCAACAGATCCAGGAGAAGGATGTAATACTCAAAAGGCTCTTTGCTTCCATCTTCTTTCACCACTAGACATCCCGTGTCTCTTAAGTCCCCAAACATCTAGGTGGGATGGAGGAGTGAGTTCTTTCCCACTGTCAATGAAAAGCAAGCTTGAGATCACTTGATGAAGCTGAATAATCACAAATTTACAGGACATGATGACATGCATCCAGGGTCCTGAGTAGTGATGTCGTTGCCAAGCACTTCTCCATCCTATTTGAAGAGTCATAGTGATCAGATGAAATCTCCAATGCTTGGATAAAAGGAAACATCACTGCTATTTTTAAAAAGGGGTGACAAGAAGACACAGAGAACTTCACACTGGGGAATCTCACTTCTGTACCTGGGAAGATCATGAAGCAGATCCTCCTAGAAAATATTTTAAGGCAAATAAAAGACAAGGAAGTGATCTGCAGCAGTCAGCACAGGGACTGCCAGTAGCAGAGAAGGGTAGAAGGGTTGGATGAGCTGGGCTGACCCTGCAAATTCCACACCCCCTCCCTCAGGCCCAACTAAAGATGATAACCCTTCTTTCTGCTTCTGGCCCCAGCTGAACCGAGGCCCCAGAATAATGTGGGTGGTATGGAATTATACAGCCCCAGAAACTACATCCCTTTTTTACTATAACCACAACACTAAAGGCAAATTTTACCTGACCAAACAGGTTGGCCTTTTATGACAGAGTGACTGCAATGGCTGACAAGCAAAGACTGACCATTGTCATCTATCTAGGCTTCTGTATGGCCTCTGACACTATTCCACACAATGTCCTTATCTCCAAAATGAAGACCAGTTGTCTTCAATTTGGACATAGAATTGAAGGGTGGACTTCTTGGTAGGTAAGGATTTGCTGGAGAGACACATCCAGGGAATTGAAGTCAAGTCTGGGTGGAGCTGATGACTAAAGATGTTCCTCAGGACTCTGTGCTGGGACCAGTGCTCTTCAATATCTCTCTCAATTACACAGACAGTGAGATCGTTTTCCCTCAGCAAGTTTGCAGATTAAACAAAACTGAGTGGAATTATCGATACACCTGAAAAATGAGATATCATCCAGGAGGACCTGGAAAATCTTGAGAAGTGTGCCCATGAGAATCTCATGAGATTCAAGAGGGCTAAGTGCGAGGTGATGCACCTGGGTCAGGGCAATCTCAGATGTGAGCACAGATGGAGAAGCACAGATGGATTGCTCTCTCACAGACGGATTGTTGAGAGCAATCCTGATGAGGACTTGGGAATTGTTGTGAATTAAATCCTGGACATGACTAAATAGTGCAAACTCACAGCCTAGAAAAAACAGCTGTCCTGAGCTGCATCAAAAGCAGCATGTCCAGCAGGTTGGAGGAGGTGATTTTCTCCCTCTGCCCTGTCCTTCTGAGACCCCACGTAGTGCTGCACCAGCTCTGGGATCTTCAGCTCAACAAAGATGTAGACCTGATGGGAGGGCCAGAAACACAAACTGAAGGCTGTCTTCTATGGAGACAGGCTGAGACAGCTGGGCTTGTGCAGCCTGGAGAACAAAAGGCTTTGGTGAGATCTTTTGGCAGACTTGCACTATCTTAAAAGGACTTAAAAAAAGAGGGAAAGTTATTTTTATGCAATCTGATAGTTTTAGGTTAAATGGGGAACCATTTTTAATTTATATTAGAATTAAATTAAACATTAAAAGAAATTCTTTATTCAGAGTGTGATGAGTCACTGGAACAGAGAAATTGTGGATGCGCAGCCCCAAAAGTGTTTGGTGCCAGGCTGGATAGAGCTTTAAGCTACCAGGCCAAGTGGAAGTTATCCCTGCCCATGGCAGGGAGAGGTGAAACATGGGGATCTACAAGATCTTTTCCAACCCAAACCATTCTATGATTCTATGAAATCTTCCACAAACCAGGGCCTAGAGAGCCTACCCCATCAAGAAAAGGCCATTCCATTTTTTATTTTCCTTGGTGCACAGTAAATAAGTTCTGGTGTTTCATAAAAGCTCAAGAGGGGGAAAAAAAGAATATATTGTACAGTGTTAACTGTAAACTAAGCCAGTATCTGATGCAAAACTATGTTATTCTTAGACATTTATTTACATGAGGTTACTTGCTATCGTAATAAGTTTGTCTTCCTGGTTATCCTTAGAAACAAGGCCACAATACAGAATAAGGAAAAGGAGCAAAATTAAATATGATTTTCTGATTTACTTTTGCACATTGAGCCCATGAGCATTCTAGAAGACAAATTTCAATTCCTCCCAGTCTTGCTGCTTTGAAATAGCAGCGACCTGTAAAGCAGAACAAAGTGTTGAGTTTTAGGAGGTGTTTGGCAGCTGTATAAAATGCAGTGCAGAAAAAAAAGCACATTATTTTCCTTAAGGTATCTAAGTACCTGACATCAGAAGCTTGTAAATAACATAAATTGCCATGGCACACAAAATTGCTGTGATTCATAAAATTATTCACTTTAAAAAATTGGAAAATGTATTAAACATGCCAATAACAGAATTCTCTTTGGTAGTGTTGTTTTGCTAATGAAAAATAATAGTTTAAATTATAATTGGTGGTAAAACAGGTAAAAAAGCAATACGATTAGATCTAATTCAAAATTAAGTACCTTTTGATACGCATATTTTTTCTACTACAGTGGAGCACTCTAATAAAGGTATATTTAACATCGTATTATAAATATGTAAAGGACATAGAAGTATGATTCAAATGGAATTATGCTGAAATTAGGTATTTCAGTAACAGCTGGCAGCTGGCATTAACACTGCATATCTTAGGTGTAATGGAGACTGTCATACATCATCTTCCCCCTAAAACAAAGGTATTTTAAAAATTCTGTTAAAAACAGTGACAAAAAAAAACCTATCTGTGGATAACATTTGAGGAAGTGATGCTCTACAAGAGGTAGGAATAAAAGCTCTCAGCCCTGTGGAGGTCTTGGGGATACTAATGAATGTAGAATAGACCGTGAGCTAGTTTTCTGTTCTTGCAGCCCAGAAAACCAGCCCCATCCTGCAACAAAAGGAGCAAGGCCAGCAGGTCGAGGGATGTGAGTCTCTGCTCTGCTTTCCCGTGACTCCACCTGAAGCACTGCATCATTTTCAGCACAAGAAAGATATAGGCCTGTTAGAGCAGATCCAGAGGAGGGCTACAAAAATCATTGAAACACCTCTTCTTTGAAGAAAGAGCTGGATACCTCTCCTTTGAGGAAAGTCTGAGAGAGTTAAGGTTGTTCTGCCTGGAGAAAAGAAGTCTTATTGCAGCTATTCAATATGAATAGGCTTATGAGAAGGTTGGAGAAAGACATTTTTAACAGGATTTTAATTGACAGGACAAAGGATAAGTTTCAGTAAGAAACTGAAATAGGGTAGATTTAGTTTTAGATTGGATCTAAGGAAGAGATTATTTTTGACAAGATTGGTGACTCACTGGGTGCTGTGTGTGCCTCATCAGGGGAAATATTCACAGTCAGCTTGGATGGGTCTTTGAAAAACCTGATCTAATGAAAGATGTCCCTGTCTATGAGAGAGTGATTGGGATAGATGATCTTTGAATGTCCCTTCCAATTGAAATCAGTCTGTGGTTCCATGAAAATTGGATTGAAAGTCAAGGTGGAGAATATTATTTGGACCCATGACTTAATGGTTACAGATTTTTTTTTTAGGAACATGTTAACCTGAACTTATAGATTGCTGGTGACTGAGAATTTGTGTTTTATAAGTAATCCCATGATTACTTTTAAGCAAAAAAACAGACCTTTTTTTTCTAATTCAGATATGTTAATTCAAGTTGTGGTCTTCTGCCTTATGTTTGCCTGCTACATTAAAAAAATCCTGCTTCTAGACAAGAATGATCTTGCATTTATAAATATTGACAAGCAAATGGACTTATGAACAATGCTGTTCGATGAACTTAAAAATGCATGGATATTGTTTCTGCCAATTTTTTTCTTTCTGTCTCCAAATTATTTGTAGCATATTTATCTGTGAACACAGAAAATTTTTGAGTAAGATTAGCAGCAATGCTAAGGATTAATACAACTTCTGTATTCATGTACTTTATGTATCCAATACTGCTAATAGTAGAATTTGAACTGGGACTTTTGTTTTGTTAAGTGCGTCTGCATTCCTAGTTTTTTATTTACAACTCCATCCTATAATCACAGCCTTCGTGATTTCATTTCCTATAATTTTCAGTGGATCACATTAGACTAGGACAGAATTCTAGAAATAGAATTTCAACCAATATCAGAACAGATGTCTCTCAGAAGTTTATTACATCAATATCAATACTTAATCAAATAAATTTATAATTTCAATAAAAGAAAGGTTGGTAGGATAGCTTCACATAGCCTAATTTCTCTAAGCCTACTTTGACCCTATTCTATCCTATTTCAATTTCTTCATAATAATAAAAAAAATTTCTTGTATTATTCTGCTTCAATGTCAATTCTTCATATTTTTTTAAACTTCCCCCTGGATCAGAACTTGTTTAAAATCAGCATTAACACCTAGAAACCAGCTTCATTTTGATAGCAATATAACTACAGAAAACTGTAGGTGGAATAAATAACACATCTACTATTTGAAATGTTTTTTTCTTTTAAAAGAGTGAATGCTAGAATGTTGAAAAGAAAACATCTAAAGTTCTTTTTCTGTACAGAAGCATGAGAAGCTTATCCTTCATTGCTTTGTGTTTTAAATATGGCTACTTAAGTGACATTCTACTGCACAAAACTGAAAATAGCTCATCCATAACAAAAAACAAAGATGTAAATATTTTCTCACCTAACCGCATTCATAAGTTTAGGACCATTTAAATTCCATAATTTGACTCTAATTTGAGTCTCAATTCTCAAAATCTCAAGTATTTTAGATTTAAAAGATTGCTTTATTAAACAAAAAGTACATGTAAATCTAGGTTTCTGAAATTCTACTCTATATATACTTAAGCAATTGTATATAAACAAGTTAATAAATAGCAAGCAAAGTAATGTTTTACCAGCAAACTCATTCTTACACTACTTGGAAAATTCCAACAAATGTCCACAAAATCCTGTGATCTGAAACCATTAATATAAGACCTGTATCATCATTTTGCTGATAGTATTAGCTGACACCGCTTAGTGCCTTAAAACCTTACTTAGTCTACTGCTATACTATAAGACAGCTTAGCACAGAAATGTCAATCACATTAGTGCTTGAATTTGAAAACAGGTTAGAGCTTAAAATATGCTTAAATAAAAGAAGTGCTACAGTTTCTATATGTAAAGTTGTTGAAACTTATCTAAACTGAAAATTCCAATAACAATTTTCTCACAGAACAGAATGTAAATACAAACAATGGGTGTGTTCTCACTTGGATATTGTAAATACCAAAATGTGTGTTTGGTCTTAAGAAAACAACAGATCACATTCATTTTCTAAATCTGTTTATCCCCTTTTATAAAATCAAATCTCTTCCTAAGAGATGTTTTGCTTTTTACTGTTTCAGCTACAACAAACAATGTCTTCATTCTTCAGTTATGCCTGTGTATACTTAATTACAGTGGATGTTTTTTTCAGCAGGTCTACATGCAAATTAGTGGCTGTTGCTGTGAACTTGAAAATAAACACGTTGACTTAAAATGTGAAACAGCATGTTATGAAAGTTCTACCGCTTCTTGTTTTTTCTGTAGTTACTTGAAAAGACTACAGAAACAAATAAATAATTCAATATGATTTTGGTGTCACCCTGGCCATCAATATTTTCATGTGTTTACTATCCAGGTGGATTAAAAGAGAGTTATTCAGTTATTCAGTAGAGATCTAGAGATTTTTAATCTTCAGAGCTGGAGACTGAGCATTACTTTTGTAGTGTAGGAAGGAGTAGACTCTGCAAAAAGAGAAAAAAGAAATAAATCTCAGACTTTAGCTATGTAATCCAGCACAAATAATTGAAGCCCTTAGCTAGAAACACCTGGGTTTGGTCTTGTTTCAAAGGTACTCTACAAATTATCTCTGTCTTTCAGATCTTCTGCTGGTTCATATTTTATAGAAGATATTCCTTCTACAGTCTGTTTTCAAAAGCAGGTATTGGCATTATCTATAGCACAAAAGTTCAGAAGCAGAAAATACAAAAGTGATTCATGATCCAACTCTTCATAAAAAGCAGGGAAGTAAGTCCTGTCTAGGAAGGAAGAAAACTGTATCCCTGAGCTGCTTTGCCCCAGAAGAGTGTAAACTTGGCCTATTCTTAATAGGGTCAAATGCAGGTTTCCTAAGATCAGATCTCCACGTTTCCTAAGACTGTAGATACAACTCCATCACTACATATTTTATGTCTGTCTCTGAAGCCAAATTATGACCTCATTTTTTTCCTCCATTGCTGCCTTTTCTGAATTTTAACCACTGTTGTTACCACTATCAGAATCCAACACTTTTATTATTGCAGACTTCAATTTAGAAATAGACGGAAATAATATTTATATGTACAACTTAGAGATGTTAAGGAACAGAAGTCCGGTATGAGAACATGAAAGAATTATGAAGTCACACCCTTTCTTTATATTTCTCTTTTAAAAGGTTTTGTAGGACCTCTATATAGACCATTTAAATTAAATGTGAGGAATGAAAATCTACTGTCAGATTCATTCCACAAAAAGTCCTTTCTTCATACAAACTATTAAAGGAATTAAAATGAACCTATGGGGTATTCTGTCTCACATGAAACTTTCCCCTTTTTCCTAAAAAATCTTATTAAAGAACACTCAAGGGAGTGAGCATTTCTCAATTATGGCAAATACAAAACAGAACACCAACATGGAGAAATATGTAAAGTTTCAGGTGCTATGTAATAAAGATAAAAGCTGGTATTTTACTATAATTGTATAGTGGTTAAATAGTTAGTACCTTAGAGCAGATAATATTGTCAAAGAATATTCTATCAATACAAAGAGTCTTTCATATATATACTGTCCTTTTTGAGGAGGAAAAGCACTTCTTCAGGAATTCAAAATCACTAATATTAATCCCTAGAGAAGTATGTCTAGAGAATGAGAATATTCTTTGTGTGCACCATCAATCAATTGAGGTTAAGGCATATACCAACACAATTAATTTTGTATACATTTGTTCAATATCAAGGGTATCAATTCAGGTCTAAACTTTTAACAAAGCAGATTTGGCATTTCACTATTAGTCTTATTTAATACTATAAAAGACAACTAGAGTTTAAGGGTCTATTGCTTGTCCTCTTAAAAATGAATTGTCGCAATATATGTCTGTATTTATATTCAAGATAGCAGAAAGCTTACTGTAAATTTACACATACCCCTTTCCCTTAGATCTTCAATGTATGCTTTCATAAACTCTTTCTCAACTTGCTCACGTTCACGTTCATTTTCTATAATTTCTTCAGTGTCTTCACATACAATCGTTTCAACTGGACTGTCCTTGAGACTTACAAATCTAGACAGAGATTAACACAAAAATGTATGTTCAGGCAGCTGAACATCACTGGCCATCATGAATGACAGTTTAGAAATTACTACCAGAGCCAGAAGCAGAAATGTAAAGAACATTAGCTCAATTTTGCACTATGATGTAGTTAGGATACACCTATTATAGAAATACAGATTTCAAAAGGAACTTTCTCTATAATCCACCTTCCATATAAAAATGATCAGGTTTATCTTCTTTCCATCTATCTACATAAATCATTCTTTATAATAACAGCAGGTATAGTTTTTTATTACAGAGCTTCTGACTGACTGCACTGTAATTTCTCCATCTGTTAATGAGCAATATGAACTTCATCCTACCAATATTGTCTAGCAATCTGGAATTTTGCCAGAATCATTTAGCTGCAATATGCCTCCATTTTTTGGTTATTGCATTACTTGTCTTTTACAATACATGAGAGGACATGCATTGCTTTGTAATTGAAAATATTGTAAAGGTACATCTTGCAGGTGAAAAACTAAGTGGTTACATAAACAACTTATATAATATACAAATTAGCACATAGCATTCTGAAAATCTCTGATTTTAGCTCCAAGAAGGAAAAAAAAATTAAATATTGTTATTTTCAAAAGAATAAATGTTCCAACAAATCATATGGGTTTCTAAACTTCTGATGAATTGCTGTAAGTTTGTGATCATCTGACTTGTTGGCCCAGGTACCCACCAAACACCTCTCTCTGCCCCTCTCTTCAACTAAGCAGGGGAGAATAGCAAATGAAAATAATGTAGATAAGCTTAATGAGAAAAGTAAAACATATGCATAGAAGAAAAGCAAAGCAAAGCAAAAAAATAGCTCTCTAAATCACTCTCTTTTTTCAACAGGTAATGTCTAGCCACTTCCTGGGACGCAGAGACTCAATATACATAGCTGGTTTCTTTGGAAGACAAAAACTTCAATAACACATGATCCACCACCCCTCTTCTTTCTTTTAGCTTTATATGCTGAGCATGACCCCATATGGTATGAAGCATCCCTTTGGCCAACTGGAGTCAGCTGTTCTGGCTGGGGTCCCCAGCTGCCCGGGCTGTGTCCCCTCCCAGCCTCCTGCTCACCCTCAGCCTACGATGCTTTCTTAGGGGATGGTTGGAGAGACAGCCTTGATGCTGTGCCACCACTGTTCAGCAACAGCTAAAAGCACTGATGTGTTATTAACACCTTTCTTGCTACCAGTGCAAGGAATAGTTCTAAGAGAAGAAAGGTAATTCCATCAACAGCTAACTCTGAACTAGACCCAGTATAGAGTCTGAAATGTTTCCATAATCAAAAACATGAACATTGCCTGCAGAAATGCAATATCTCTGCAACTGCAGACTACAGTTTAGGTCTTTTAGTCTTCTCCTGCATGCAGCAGTAAGGTGGTATTTTACAGCAAACTACTAAACCCATGTGACCTTACCTAATATTTTCCTAGCCATGCCTCCCTCTCCCAGCAAGATGTTTTTGTCATCAGGGAGCTTATCAGTAGCTAGATTCCAGGCTACTGGTCCCACTCTGAAGCATGGTTTTGCAACTCCAGAGTTAGAGCTGCTATGTCCCAGTCTACGCAGGAATAGAAGTTTATATATAGAGATGCACAATGTGAGTAATTGGTAGATGCATATCATGAAACTGCAGATCCTCTGTCATTTCCAATCTTTTGAATGCCTCCTTTACCACTCTGATATAAATTGGGTCAGAATTTGTAGAAACATGTTGGTGTATCTTATCTTCTTAAGAATATCTTATCTTCTTAAGAATATTTCCCTTTCTCTCTCACTTTTACTTACTTTAAACCTGTGGTTGACTCACAGATGGCTGTGGGTATCTCAACCAGGTCATCACCACTGACAACTAGCAAACTGAGTTTTGGCATATTGACAAGAGCTCGTGGAAGATAAGTCAACTTGTTTTTCTGTAGAAGAAGTGTCTGCAATTCATCTAACCTGTAAAGATGTCAAAGATAGAGATGACATCAAATATTTATTTCAAATAAGAACACGTATCCAAGATAGTAATACTGACTTGATCTTGTGTATAGTAGGAGCAATTGCATGCAACATCTTTGTTCTAAATGTCATTTAAACACTACTTTCACAAAATTTCATCAACTTTAATGGAAATCTCCAGTACCAGGTCAGCATTATAGTATTAATAGCATACCTCTGACAAGTAATCAGAAGCATGCTTATGATAAAAGGTTACAAAATTTACTGTGTTTTCATACAGAAAATGTGGACAGAACATGATATAAAGCCTCACCATGTGCATCCTGCAACTAATGAAAGATACAGGCCACCAGGTCACACTTTTACCCATATGATGGTTTCTATGAATTAAGTATGTCTGTGGTAGGCAGTACATCTCCATCTATTGTTTTTCACTAGTAATTAATACTGTGGGGAGCAAAAGAAAGACCAGCTCCTCATCAAAAAGTTCTTGCAAGTTGTCCCAATGAAATCAATTTAATGACACCATTTGGTGGAGGAACTTTTGCTTTATTTCCCCTGGCTTTTCCTAATGCAACAGAAATTTGTGTCTGTGCCTTTATTCCTTGTATTAGGTAAAAAACAAAGAGCATGGCAAATTGATGAAACAAATTTGTCTTATTTGACTGGAAGGGTCCATTCCTAAAACACTGTTGGCAGGCTATGCTTATCAAGCCCATGCGGTTTGTTCGAATTCAGGTAAAAATATTGTCAGGCTTCAATTTGCTGTCAACTCGTCTTTATTAATCACAGACTATTGTAATATTACAGACAATGATAATTCACAGAGGTTCTTTGACACCACAGGCATTGAAATAATGAGTCTGAATGAGAGTATTAATTTACTGATGTGGCATTTTTTTGGTCTTCTGAATGCACACGAGGCCAAAGTCAAAAAAAGAAAACCTTATTTTTGTTGTCTGATTATTGTTGTCTATATTCTAGCATCAAATCTGGCAACTCAGTAGAAAATGGAGAAGATAAAATGTAGAAAGGGAATAATTTGAAGCTAAGGGAATATAGGTTAGAGGGGGGAAAAGTTCTATAAGTTGAGAGGGTATCCTTCCCTAAAAGAAAAACATCCTCTTAGGAACTCTTTGAAGTTAGTTAAATCTCTGGTCAGATCCCCTGGGAAAAAATGACAAGCTTATGTTTTTGTTGTGAATTACTAACACAAGTTAAGACCAGTGCTGCTGTCAGAATAATCTCTGATTACACCATGTCCCAGAAAAATCTTTTTGTCCAGCAAAAAAGGCCTTGCAAAAGTTAGGAGTGAATGAGTTTTCTGTGAAGTTTATTTTGCCTTGGGGATTTCTATTCCCAGATAAATAAATAATCTTGAATATTTTTTTAATTAACTTTAGTTAATATGTTTGGTTTTTTTCACTTAAGGCCAGGTAAAGTTTCATAAACCAAGTTGCCACAGCACTCCAGAGTAAAGTTAAGCTCAGGAATAAGAAAAGTGCTCTCTCAGGCTAGCAAGTCCCATTAAAGGGATCAGAATGATTTTTTTTTTTAATTAGTTCAAAGTGATTATATAAACTGGGAAAATGAGTATGTGCGCACACATTTGTATTTACTTCAGAGTAGAAGGGGAGGATTGTCAATGGGGTTTTTGAATTTTGCCAATATTTTTCTTCTTTACTAATAAAGTTTATCAGACTCTTTGAGTAAATTAAATATGCTTTAGTTCACCTTCTCCTCCCATCTACCCTCCAGAGAGTAACTGCTGCCAATCCAATATGGTGAGCTCCCTGTGCTAGAACTGGAGCAGAGTATGTCTGGTGAACTTCCCAAAAAAAGGTCAAGATAAAATTGCAAATTATTATGAAAGCAGCAA
This sequence comes from Chloebia gouldiae, assembly GCA_003676055.1. Taxonomy (NCBI): domain Eukaryota; kingdom Metazoa; phylum Chordata; class Aves; order Passeriformes; family Passeridae; genus Chloebia; species Chloebia gouldiae. The sequence continues at coordinate 3,192,692 of QUSF01000039.1, forward strand.
AAAATATTTTGTTAACTGACCACCATCAATAATCTAGTAAAATTAGCTTTTGTTCTCAGACCCAGTCCATCAATAACAGAAATATTTGCCTACAAAAATACCTGATACATTTCCAAATGTGACTTTCCATAAACAGTGTCCCTTGGAAACTTTTTACTTTCTAAATTCACATGAGAGTTCCTATATCTGTCATCGAATTAAAACATAAATTACCTGTCTATGTCTTCTGGGAGATCTTTCAGGCTGTTGCTGCTAATATCCAACCACTGCAAATTAGACATCCGGAGTACACAAATTGGAATAGAATGGAACTTGTTTGCTGACACATCCACAAATGTGAGTTGTTTCAGGTTACTTAGCTAGAAAGAAATGGTGCTTTATTTTAGTTACTTTTTGGAAATACAAGAAGACATTTCATTCATCAACCATTTTTATTCCTCTTAAAGCACTTAGAAAGATAAGAATTCTTTTTTATTTTACTCACCCATTTTCCAGCCTTGTCTCTTAGTCATCATTTCATAAAAAAAGTAATTCAGAAATCCCTACCCCCCCCCAGATTGTTCATCACCTTTCTAACAGTATCAGGGGATTGGATGAAATTTTTATTCTTTAAAACCCTACAGGTTTAGATGACAAGTCTGGAACCAGAAAATTAGATTGCTCTGAGGTAACAAAAGACAATTTTTATATCTAATAAGTTATCATTCTCAAAATCAGAGATTTGATAATCCCTATCAAAATTACAAAGATTCCCTTCACTGTAACTTTACGGTGCACTGAGAGTGTATTACTAACACATGATTAGAAAATGAAACTATCAATTTAAGCCAACAGATAATTAACATCCAATATTTTTCAAAGATCTTTAAAAGCACATCTTGCATACTGTAAACTAAATATATAATAAAGTACACTAGATATTTTTATTAAAATAATTTTCAAAGGAATTCTATTTTTATTTAAAATACTGAATGCAATGAAGTACAAATGTAAAATATACATGTTAAAGAAATTAATGTGTTGAATAGAGTTCTCTGTGTAGTGAATCAATTATGCACTCTACCAGTGTTCATAAAACCATGCAGCTAGCTAAAGTGAATGTAAAAGGAGTATAAATGTTAGCAAAAGAAAGTATTATAGAATAGAAATTGTATTGCTGAGGTTCCAATCATCATCACAATCCAACACTACAGATCACAATACAGAAAAAAGTAGCAAAAAAATTTCCTTGGCCTTTACCTGAATGTACCTTAGAATATAGGAAAAAAAACTCAAACCAAACACATTTACCAGTCCCAAGTTGAGCATAACACATGCAAAAGATAAAATATGAAAAAATTATAAACTAATAAAATACATTATGAATCCTTGACAATTATTTTTTAATTATTAAGAATTAAGACGTGGAGGGTTTTTTACATTATCTATCCCAGCTCCATTTTATTGCAATACTGCCAGACTTTCATCTTAATTTGACCCTTGCTATTTAAAGTCCTCATATTCACAGCATAGTGCTGTGACAGAGCTAGTTTCTTTAGGGACATTTTGATGGTGGTTATTTGGGGGGTTTGTTTGTTTTGGTTTGGGGTTTTTTGGGGTTTTTTGTTTGTTTTTGTTTTGTTGTTGTTGTTATTGTTGGGTTTTTGTTTTGTTTTTGTTTTGTCCTATTTTTTAATTTTGAGTTTGTTTGTTGTTTTTTTGGGTTTTCTTTTTTTTTGGGTTTTCTTTTTTTTTTTTTTGTAGTGTTGGGTATTTTGTTGTTGTTGGGGTTTTTTTGAGGGATGAAGGTTTCTTGTTTGGTTTGAGGTTTTCTGGGTTTTATTTGCATGCTGTTTCTTTTTTCTAGTTATAGCCTCATAAGCTGCAGAATCTTATAATCTTGAGAAATATTTTCAGAGAGGTTTACTGAAGCTATTCTATTGCAAATTACTACACAGTTAAGTTTATCTTTTAAAAACATAATAGAAGTTCAGAGTTCCTGTAGTCAAAGGTAAAATTTTAAAATCTCTCCACCACTGTCTTAAAACAGTCCTGGAGAATCATCACCATGGATATGTCTCACCACAGAGTCAAAGTAGGCAAACACATTTTATTGTGACACTTTTTACTTTCCAACCATTTTGTCATTTTGGAGATTGACTAAAAGGAATGAACACACCAGCATATTCTGCAAATTTTCCAGATACTGAATCTATTTTCCAGAAAAACAGAAAGCACAGCAACTCTTCTAGAATGTAGCAACAGGAGAGTATGGAAAATAACTGGCACCATCTTTATACTGCAATAACTTTGTGGTTTCAAATTATTATCACAGTTTCAAATCCCAAGCAAATATTTAAAGTTTATCTAAACTGAGAATAACTTAATAAAACTGCTGATAGATGTATTTCAACAAATTCCCCTCCTAAAAGTTTTGCAAGTACAGAATTTAAATAATATCCCACAAGCTTAAATGACACCCAAAATATATTCAAACCATCCCCAAAGAAGAAAAGCCAAAACCTCTAAATACGTAGTAGCAGATACATGTTAGAATATACTTTCTTTACTGTTCACTCAAGTTTCTAAACACTTTAATTTTACATGCAGTCACCTGTCACACTGAAACAACTTGGTAACATTAAGATTAGATGGTAAATTTATATTTCTTCAACTAGTTTTCCTGAAAGTGCTTTATTGAATTAAATATTACAAGTTATGTTTATATAGCAGTATTACTTTTTTTAAGAAATATAGCTGTTTCTTCCATTTTTCAAATAGCATGGTATATAGATTAGTTTGATACTTTAATACTTGGTTAGATTAAAATATGCATATTCAGAAGTTTGTATTTCCATAAATATGTACAAATGAAACATAAGGCCATCTACTCTATCAATACAAATTTTGGTTCAGCATGCCAGAACACTTCGAGCCAGGTTATATTCCGTAAGCTGCAAGCCCTCAATACTTGTACTTCTAGGGTAATATTTAACAAAGCTGTCCATTTTCTAGAGAACGTTGAAACCTAATTGAATTTTTAGTTGAATATCTTCATGATATGTTACCAACAAATGTCTTTGATAGACGATGCATTGGAAATTATGGTAGCTGTGTATTATATTTTCTGAAGAAAACACTCTGCATTTTATTTCTTCTTAAAGGACTGATGGATTTTTGCACCTTTTGCAACATTTCATCTTCAAACAAGCATGGCTCCCATATAATTTTTAAGTTATCATTCATTTTTGCTTGACATTGATTTTTACTATTCTCCTTTATGATGCAACTTTGAATCAATCACTATATAGTCTTTAAGCAAGTTCTATTTTTAAAAAAATAGCCATATTTAATATCTAGATACCTGGACAGACTTATTATGTTACTTATGTTTAATCATTCTTGTCACTTTTCCTTGACAAATTGCACCATTTATCTTCATAATTTTGTTCAATGTTATTCCAGATAACATTGTAAAGGTCCACTGCTTCTTCTTCTCTCTGGCAGTTAAACCTCCAGCTGAAAGGAGTGGACAACATGTCCCAGAGTGAACTAGTATTTGATTAATGGGTGTGGTTTTATTTTTCTTCTGCTTTTTTACTGTGAAAGGGATTTGCACATAAAAGTTGCATGCTTATTTACCATTAATTGCCTACTACTTAGCATCAACACATTAAAAAGTGCAACGCTGTGTTAAAATACCATATTTTTCAGTGACATGTAAATAACAGAAACTGCAACCCATCAAAGTCAATACATGATAAGACATGAAAAGGATTAACCTAGAAATGCCTATCCATGCATTACAAGTGCACTTTTGCATAGAAATTTCAGAAGTGACATCAGAGAAAATTTGTACCACTTCAGTAGTATAGGTTATCAAATATATTATTTCCCATAGATGACACTCATTATTAGTCTGCTGAACACAGTAGGATATATATAAAAAAGTAACACCCTAGGAGCAGACTGCATAGTTGTCCACTTAGATATCATGACTTCAAACCAAGCGCTTATCTTTTCTTTCATTGAGCTGCAAGTGTAACCTTTTCTATAATCTCACTGACATTCATGGATAAAAGCAACAATTACAGAAACCTTGTACAAGAATCTTTAGAGGCAGAAAATACCTTTCATGAAAATATAATTGTATATTTATAGCCCAGTTCACCATAAGACTGCTAAACTGGACTCTTAAACTTGATAAGATAAAGGAATTCAACAGTCCCCTTTCTAATCCAATGTCTTAGAAACAGAGTACTGATTTCATGTGTTTTGTGACAAAACCCTCTGAAGCCCAAAAATGCATGAAATCAAGCATTTCATTTGGCTGTATCTTGTGCAATGCCTTAAAGAGCACAGTTTTCTGTCTCAAACACTGTTAAGGCCGCTCTTAAGGAGAAGGACTTTGCCATGAGATGAGATAAGCACAGAACAGAGTGACAGGATGGCACGAACTCCAGGCCTGGTGGAGCTAAGATTGGGGTAGTGCATCCTGGACAATGCATCCAGAATAAAATTCACACTGCGGTAAACTCTGCAAAGAAGCAGCTGCTCATGGGCTTATCACCAGTCAAACAAAGCTCACTCCAGGCTATGGTATGGATAGCATCCATAATCACTGAAGCTCCTCTGAAAAGACCTCTATGGATACCTGGAATTTTGACAGTAAATTAAGCCACCACATCAGGAACTTGAGATAAGATAAAGGTGGTGCTATTGCCTGAGTGTTATCTCATGGGGGAGGTTAATAAAACTTGGGGAGAAGGCTCTATCACTGATACTGACCACAAAGAATGCAGAATTTATGGGCCTCAAGGAAAGCCAACTCAGTAACTGTTTTGAAATCATCTCCATCTGGTAATTCCTGCGGGGAAAGATCATGAGCACTGACTCACAACCCACCAACCCAAGAAACCCACCAACTCAAAAGAAGATAAAAACCAAGGACATGGTCTTACTATCCTTGAAAGTGAGGTTATCACATGACCAATACAATAAGAAAACAGTGTAGCCGATAAGCATTAATTTCTTTGTTTTCTAAAATGTATAAATAGTGAAGAATTTTGAAAGACATCAACAACCCCACCACCAAGAAGCCCAGGGTGATTAAGGGCCAGCAGGACACTGCTGGATTCAAGTGGCAAATATCTTCTACTTTATATCTCTCTTTCCCCTCTGCCTTTTCTCCTTCTTTCTTTCTACCTCACACAGACAGTTAAATAAAAACTGTATTGTTGACTTCAGCATATGGTGTTATTTGCATCTTAATTAGGACAGAGGCATTTCTCATTGATTGGATCATGGTATCTTGGTAAGCTATACGCAAGAAATATAAGTGAAAGACAGCCTTCACTGTGATGGCATCGTTCTGATTTTGCAGTGCTCAAATCCTAAACCTTTTGTAGTAATCCACCAACAGACACTGTTATCCTTATGCCAAACCATTTACTTGGAATCTTAACATTGTCCCCTTTCACTGTTCATAATTTCATAATCTAAATAGCTAAAGTTTAGTTTCTAATAGGGTAAATACACCTATGATAATCTTAGTATTAGAAGTTCATAAAAAGGGACTTCACTTGTTATTAAAGTAGGTTTTTTGTATGCACAAATCTTTCATTAGATCTACCAAAGAAAAGAGAAAATTTGTTTTATTCAATATTCACAAAATATATGCAATACATGCAACACATAAAATGTTCACAAAGGTATCAGGTATTGATCATTCACAGGTGAATGAAGAATCACATAGTAATAAAGGCAGGATTATCATCATACAGTTAAAATCCCTATGAATGTGAATTATGTTTTTAAGTATAGGAGTTGTTCCAAGCCAACATAAGAGTCACATGTATGAAATTAAGTTCCCAATTAAGGATTTCCAGGATTAAAGCCAAACCAAATCTTCTGTCTCAAAAAATAAAAGTATGTTGATTATTTATGTTAAATTTTCATAGCTTTGATGCTGCAGCTATACAGTCTGCATATATTATAAACTTTGCCATCATAAAGTTATCTCAGATTCAAAACTTGTAAATTAAGGATACACTTTAGAAGGGAAAACTAGGCTCTACCAAAGGTCTGTTAAAGATTTTTCATCAATTTCAATGGTTCTAGTAGCTCACTTTGGGAGTGTACTCTTCATATGTTTCAATTAAAATCATTAGAGGAGAAAAAAACAGTAATGTCAGGAGCATATGGACATTAACTGACCTATCCAGCATGTTTGGAGACTAAGTGTCTTTGGACCTGTCAAAAGACTCTTTAAAGATATATGTTGTCCCTTCACCAAGAGATTATCAATATTGCTTTCTCTTACAACAGAATAGACACAAAGCCAGAAACATTTTTTTCATTTCAACTTCAAGGGGCATAGCAATTGAAGAAATAGTATTCAGATGGTGCCATCTTAATTATGATTCAAGTGTGTACAAAGATTCTGGTTTGCCATGACAATTCAATGCACCCTGGGAAGTTACCCTTCTGGTTCAAAAAATTCAGTATGCTCATTTGAGCTTATTCTGAAACCCAGAATAAATCCCTATTTTCCATAATGAGATACGGGAAGATCATCCAAAAGATGTGGAAATTTTATTCCGTAACAACTTTAAAAATATAACATAAACAAAGTGGACAGTTCAAATAAAGAATTATAATATATTGGCAATAAATAATTCCATCAATAAATAATATAAATATATAAATATATAAATATACTATTATATAAATAAAAAATTTTAATACATTTTGTTTTACGTTGATAAAATAGAAAACATTCACTTCAAAATAAAAGATTCTCGAGGATGTTTGAAGACGTAATATCAGCACAAGAGAACCAAGTAATGATGTAATATTGACAGATGTAAAATAAATAATTAGGAAAATTGTGGGAGAAAATCATAGAATAAAACTAATGATATGGTTCTGTAGTTCTAATTTGTTGCAATCACCCCATTTTGATGATTGAAGATGAAATTATTTCACCTTATATATACTGGGGCTGAGCAACTACAACAATCTGTGTTCTACGCCAGATGGAGCAGAGATAGCCTGACAAGCTTGGAAAAAAGACTTTTACAAAATGTCAGCCAGAAATCAGCTTAGTAAGAAATTAAGTGGAAGACATAATGTTATGGCAAAAAAGATACTCCTACCTCAGCAGCAGAGATCAAAAGATTTGCAATTTGTGAGCCACCTTTATGACACCAAGAATAAGCATCTCTGTGTTTTTTTTGCTTTTCAAACAGAAATGGTGGGAATTCTTTTTGTCATGGTAGAGTAACTTCACCAAAACCACAATATTCCTGCCATTCAGAAGTGCTGAGAACTACAACAGCTATGAACAACTGGCTACTAGCAGGAGAACCCTGCAACTTGAATCTGGATTTGTCTTCTTGAAGCAAGAGTTTCATAAAGAATATCTCCAGATTTGTGAAATTCACAATGAAGATAAGACTGCTTTGCAAGCTATGACATACCTCATCTGGAATTAGACCATGTGTAGTACAGCATATTGTTATAAAATATCCATGATAAAAATTATTTTTCTTTTAACTCCAGAGATTACATGTGAAAGACACTGATATACTATCAGTGTCTTACACTATAAGACTCTTACATTTATTATACAAAGTAAAACAAACTGTGTCTTATACAAAGTATAAGACACACTTACTATACAAACCTACAACTGAGGACACTGTCAACAATTCAACACAACAGGTCACAGCAAATTTTCTCTTCCTACTCTTCTTTCCTTTCTTATAGTGCTGCTAGACACACAAGGGCTTTTTATTTCCTTTCCTTCAGCTAGTGACAAATCTAACAGGAAATATTTCTCAAGAAATATCTCTTCCCAAGGTATTCAGTTCTCCCTATTTTATAACAGTATTCCAAGGAAATTTTATGTTGTGCTTTGATATAAACATGCAAAAACAAATTGAATATAAAGCTAATATTTTAAAATAATCAGATATGCAAGAGGTCTTCTCCTAACTTGGACAAGAAAGCACAAGGAATGGCACATATATTTTGTGTACAGTGAGCAGATTTTTCTACAAATAGATATCTGACTACTTTCTAAGAACTTGTTGGTGCAATGAAGAGTATGAGGCTGTGAATTCTTACAGTTCTTAGTGCTGCATTGCTATTTTGCACTACTCCATCCAGTCTGTGACTGAGTAGCCTTAGGGCATCCATTGAATTATGTTCTTATTAGGTATCTGATAAATATAAAAATTAATACTTATTCATATACCTACTTTAGAAAGCTTGCAATGAAGCTGGACTTTCATGATGCACTTTAGAAGTAGAATTCTCCTAACAGAGATGTGACATAAGTTCTGGAGAGTAGTCCTTTAGTAATACTACTCAGCAGTGTAATCTTTGGTAGGGATGATAACATAGCAAGCCTACAAACATCATCTGCTTTTTATTGAAAAGTCTGGAAATTATCTTTTTCTTCGTTTTTTTGGTTGGCTGTTTGATTGGTTGATTGATTTTTGGTCTATAAAAAAAAAAGCCAGCTGCCTGCATAGAATATATGTGGCCCAGTCTTCAGTGTAGCCAAAAGACTCTTGTATTTCTGGGAAGCTGCAAAGTCTACACTATATCAAGACCTCTTCTATTAGCTCAAAGTACCTCAGGAAGATATAGGCATGAATGCAGCTGAAGGCTTGTTCCATAAGCTCCTTGGATTGCTAAATATTGTCCTGTGTTTCTTAAACAAGAAAAAAATGGCTAACAAAATCAGTTATCTGGCCTGTCCCAGCATAGCTGTTTGGAAGATGAATTGTGTAGAATCAGGTTTCATGGTACTGAAACAGTATAAGCTCAGATACATTTTACACTTTTATTTCAATGCCCTATATCAATATAAGTAGCTTATACGCAGATGTTTTACTACTCAATTCCCTCTAGATTGCGTCCAAGCTACTTATCTTTGTTTAGCTACATATTGCTGCTAGAGGCACAAACACCCCCAGTAATTTTTTAATAATGAAACAAAAAACTTTGACGTATTTGTGTATATCATGTGCAATATCAGATAATATTTTCTGTGACCATGACATTTTACAAATACCTATATAATGCTTTGAGCATATAACAGCATGAATATAACAAAAGAAAGTATGACTGCTGAGCAAACATATAGGAGTAACATTTATTATTAACAGCATGCATCTGAAGCTGTCAAGATTTTCACAACTGCAAATAAAATCTAATACCAAGAAGCACAAGCTAATGCAAGAACATTTATTAAACTGACTGAAACCTGGGAAAAGATGGAAAAATGAAAAAAGTAACGTCATTAAAGTCTTGCACTCACTATGCATTAGTGATCAAAAGAGCAAATACATTGTTGGATATATATGTAATGTGATATACAATAATTAATCCCAAATTACTTCCCACTAAGTAAAACAACACTACACACAAAACACCATAATTCCCAATTTTTCTCTAGGTAAATTATAGTAATATATGGGATTTGGAGATGAACAATAAATAATAACCGAATGAAAATACTTTGTTATTTTCTTTAAATTTTTGGTTTGCAGTGGTTCTGAAAGACCTAAATCAAGGTTAGAACAACTGAGCGAGAAATTGGTAATTCATGATGTACTTTTCCTTACAATGTTCCTCACAAGAGCAACATAACCAAAAAGCATTGCACCTCTCAATAAAATGAAAACTCTACACAATTATATTCTAGAATTTGCAACAACATGTTTTGAAATTACTTTGCAGAATTCTGAGGAAACTGACATTTACACAAATAATGAAAACTTCTATCTATATGTCACAGTCCAAAGAAGCACAGTTCAAATTGTTTCAACCTCAGAATATAGCAATACTTGTAAAATAATACTGCTTATTGAGATTTCAGATGTCATAACATCTAAAAGTTTAATTTTTAGTAATGCAGATCTGCAATTTAGGGTTTATTACTCTACTGATATTATCATTACCAGAGCACAAAAAAACTGGAAATAAATCTCTGTGATGCAAAGCTCTAAAAAACACACGGAAGAGTTCTCTATTGTGCTATTTCAATACCATTAATAGAATTTACAAACAAATGGAAAAAAGTGAAAATAAACACAGTGGCAGAAAGTCATTTACCAAGGTGAAAAAATACATCACAGAATGTATAACACAGGTTTCTAGTCTTCAGATGCTGAGGAACATGC